>ML781091.1:361980-388674 GCA_009831015.1 Picea engelmannii | reverse complement strand
AACTTAAAACCAACTACAAGGAGAGGCCATCTGACTTTCTCTCTTATATATATATATATATATATATATATATATATATATATATATAAGCCATAAATGAACAAAAGAGAAAGGAACATTATCCTATACAACGTAGATCAATGTAGTAGGTGTTACTTGTATATGTCTCATCTCCATTGGTTTCTTTGAACCTCGTGCTTTTATATATATAATAAAAATATATATATCTTATCTTCCTTTGTGAAATCTCCTTCCTTTACATCTTATATTCACTGATTTCTCTCTGACATCTCAAACCTTTATATGTCAGCCCTTATGATTTATTTCAACAGAGAGACGTCTGCATCTCCATTGATTTATTTCAACGTGTATATTTGTATATGTATTATCTCCATTAATTTCTCTCAACATGTCTTTGGGCATGTTACAAGACAAGAATTTGATTTGATGGGTAGACTTTCCTACATGTCTTTGGGCATTTTACAAAACAAGAATTTGATTTGATGGTTAGACTTTCCCTACACATCTTCGGGCATTTTACAAAACAAGAATTTGATTTGATGGTTAGACTACCCCTTAATGTAATCTGTGTAGTGAGCCTTTATGTCCAAAAAAATAGGTGGATGGGTATTGATTCGTTGCACTGAACTTTTATCAATTGTTAGTCTGTCAACCAGTATTTTGAGTCTGTTTATAGGGTATTTTTATTAGTTGTGCAAACTTAATAAATAATTGATTGCTTGAAGGCAATATTCGATGAATGATTGAATATAGCAACATCATTCAAGATATCTAAAATTGTTCTGAAACCAAAAAATGTCATATGTAGTCTCCTATTCTTGTCTACATATTACGATTGTATCAGAGGAAGTGCCCTTGGATCTATTGTTGACTAGGCTGGATGCAACTCGGGAAGGATGTGTTTTGAACTTCACATCCTTGCCCACATTTTGAACTTCACATCTTCGGATTTTGTATCTGAAGATGGCATTTATTATTTCCCTCTGCAGATAAATAATCCTTGTGTTGTAGGTTATTCTATTATTATTTGGGTAAGCATTTCGAATGGTAGAATCTATAGTTTCAATACGGATACTTTCAACAAAGCAGGTGAACATGTATTGATTCGTATTCAGTGGATTTTATGAGTCTCTACTAGTATTTGGAGTCTTTTTATAGGGTTTTTATTTATTTATTTATTTAGGCATTCATATATTAAATAAATTATTGATACCATATTTAAATCCTACCCATTTAAAGGATTTACACATTTAGGCAATTGCTTCCATCTCAGAAGCATCATTGTGGATTTTGTGGATTTTTGTCATTGGAGAGAAGTTGTGGATAACGAATATGGGCGAAATGGTGTTTCTACATTAGGGGATGCTTTGAAAAATATGGGACTTAATATGACCAACAAGGCAGCTATAACTCCTAGAGCTAGCCAAAGCTAGAGGCGTAATGTCTTGGCAAACTTGAATACATTTTTCATAAACTCCTCAGTTAACTTGGCGCTCTACTCGAGCACTGGGATTTGATGCTTGGATTTTGTTGTATTGGCACTTAGCTTGTATTTAACGGATACACAAGTTTTTGTAGTCCATAATTTTTTATTTATTTTTTATGTATTCAGATGCTGGTCTTTAAAAAAAAAAAAAAAAATCATTTTTTTTAAGCTAAGGACAATGGAATGTTGAGCACTAGATAAGTTTTGATAGCCATAGATTGGCTATCTTCAGTTTTAGATTATGTTCTAGTTGAAGTAGATGACATGAACTCGCTTCAAGGGTTAATCAGCCTCCGTCCACATACTCCAAATTCAAGACAGTAGCGTATATTCAGGTAAAGGTTGAAAAATTTACAACAGATAATATGGTTAATGTCTCTTTGAATGCATTTGGACTATATGCCTATGAAAGTATAGTGATGAATTCTCATTCTATCAATGACTTCTTGAACCAGGGAGGGAATATCTCTTTTGCAAAACCATATATTCAAGGAATTACAAAACAAAACCTCAAGTCACAATTTGTTTCACAGGCAGAATAGAAATCACAATGTCGTGGCTGGTTCAATCCCTAGCAGCTCCATTTCAAGACCATGAACATGAGAAAAGCGGAGGAGGATGAATTGATGAATGTTCACCTACAGAAAGAGAAGCGAGAGTAAAGGAATATCTCTCACAGCTGAAGAACGCACTCCAAAAATAATTTTGGGGTGTCGCCTCATTCATAGCCACACCCCCACAAATCAGCACTGAGAAGTCATTGGATAATGACCAGGATGAGAGTCAGGAGATGGACGGAACCCTCAATGAATCGGATGGGATTCGAACCGATCTCTTCCAATTTTCAAGGCAGGTTAGATCGAGGTTTTCCCAGATCTCTATGACCTTACAAAGTTTGATGATATATGTAGTTGTAGATGAGGTCGAGGATTTGTCCTCTTCCGATCTAAATTTTCCAGCCAGTTTTGGCAGTGGCATAAATGAAATTTCCAAGGTTGCGTCAAGTTTTTTTTTTTTTTTTGACGTTAAATTCCGGGAGGATGAAAGAGGAAGGGGAGGCTCGGGTTGTTGGGTTAACAAACGAAGTGCGAATTTTTTTTTTTGCTTTGAGTATTTCATAGCACCAGGGACTTGGTTGGAGTTTCCTCTGGATTACGGTGATGACGAAGATTTTGATATGTCTAATGTTCAGAAAGAACATGTGTTGGCTATTGAATGCCTAAACCCAAATTTGTCGTCTCTAAGGCTCTAGATTTTCCTAGATTATATGAGTGATGGACAATTCTAGAAGATATACTTTGTCCTTTTACACCCTCAACTTAGAAAGGAAGATGCTCTTCTTCTTATAGCATGCCAGATATTAGAGGTTGGGGCACTTCTTTCGGAGGTGTCATAGAAAAGAAACAAGGCCAAATCAATTAATGCTAGAAGAAGCTCGTGCAGTCCAGAAAGGAACATTCTCTTGATGCCTTAGGAGTAGAATTTTCAACATTTTTCACAAGTTGTAGACAATAGTGAAAAGGCAGAGTCTTTAAAGTCTGTATTTCTAGAAACAATGGCACATGTAATCACTAATAACTCTGAAGGTGAACATCATAACTCTAGCCAGAGGGATTTGTCTAATTATGTAGCATCTATTGAGGATGTGGACCATGACGATGAGATGCAGATGTAGATAATTGGCTGCAAGAAGAACTAGGTAAAAATGATGCATCTCTATATACTGCAATAGGATTGTCAGATGAGGAGAATGTTTCTTTTAGTGATCTGAAAGATGATGATGATACACAAGTACAAACATATTCAGCGAAGAACCCAAAATAATGGGTTTAGCTTGGTATAAGTTCCATTCAATTTGTAACAACCTAAATTGGATGCAGACCTACCATGTTGGCACAAAGACAAAATCTCAGTGTTGTGTTTGGTGAAGCCTAGGTTTCACTTTTGAAACCGGGCTCTAATACCATATGTAACACCCATCCATGATGTTAAACAATTAATCTTTCATTTTATACATACACAATAACAACTTCATTTTAGCATAATTTCATTGATTTTCATTTACACAATTCTTCTACATTTGCTCAATGATAAATCTAGATAACATGATGAAATAAGTAATATGTTAACTCTATTATTTATAACTTAAAACAAAAGTATACAAAAAATATCAATAACCAAATACCACTGAAAAATACCTCCTCCTTAGCTTGTCCAAGTTCATCGGTTGTAATGTAGTCTTGGGCGCTTCCAAGAATTATTTTCTCTCTTTCCCAAAGTGACACCCCAGAATCCTCCCTGCCAACTAGGAAACTAGCTGGCTTCCTAGCTCCAAGAAACCTTTTGAATTCTTTTCCCTCCATGCCCATGCAGACTCCAAGAACAACAAAGCACAAATGCTCAAAGAACACTCTCACAAGAATTATATCTTCCAAGAATTTCACAACCTCTCATCATGATCAAACCTCTCCATCCCCCCCCTCCTCTCTACTTCTTCTCCATATTCATCAAGTTTCCATACACACTTCTCCAAGTCTCCTCAACCCCCTCATTATTATCCATCAACCTCCATTATCTAGATATTTTGGGAAAATATTAAAATAAAACTAAATATAAATGACTTGCATTAAACAACAATAAATAAAATAAAAAGTCTTTATTCTCATGCTAGCTAATAAATGTTATTTCATAATTTCCACCAACATGTACATAATACCCCACCATGCTCATTTAATTCATCACACCCACCATCTATCAAAGTCAAGAAGGTATTTAATGCTTCTAGATATTTTTATGCAATACAATTTACATATTCAATAAACATTCAATTAAATAGTTAATAGTTTACTTTAATAATTAATACATTAATTACTTATACTAGTGTACATGGGTAGGGTATGTGTGCGTAGCTAGCGGACACATATCTCATGCATGTACTAAAGATAAGAAATCATTGCCTCTAGTGCATAGTTCCTATATGATCACCAAGACATGTAGGACAACAGATCAAGTAATGCATCATTTAATAATCTTAACGAACTAAATTACACCAATTCATCAATAACTCATTGTCACACATAAAATTTCAATAGGAAATCAAAGAGGGTTTTAAACATGGTAGGAACCAAGTGAGTAAACAATAGTGGCATCTCTAATCCCCAATCACTATTCTCAACTAACATCGAAGCATCCTCCGTTCCTAACCTACCTCCATCTTCCATCCTATCCTTTCCTTTGTTGGACTAAGATGGAGCCTCAACTATATTGACCTAACTCCAGATAATACCCGTAAGACGAAGTGTCATACATCTCGACCAAGCTTCCCCAAGAGGAAACTAACAGTCATCATCACACATCTAGGGGAGCGTGACTTCACACAACCCTCCCACGACTCTAGATTTCGTCGGATAAACGGTAGGAAATACCTCCACCCCCCCATAGAACTAGGGTAAACACAACTAGTAGTCGTTATCACACATCTAGGGGAGCGTGACTTCACACATCCCTCCCACAACTCTAGGTTACAGAGGATAAATGGTGGGAAATACCTCCACCCCTCCTCATAGAACTAGGGTCAACACCCTACATAGGGCCATACTGTGCAACTATGGTTCTCAGAGTCACATCATCAAACATCCACTTTGGGTAAGTTGTGCATCCTGTCAAAACCACACTTACCATAGATCATAGTAATATTTCAAATCATAAATTAAATAGTAAGTACAACTTATAACATACAATACCTTCTTGATGTCTATGACATCCCAGTTACCTCAATACTATAGTCGTTTGGTTCTCACGTAGCTCATCATCCTCTAGGTTAGTTCACCAATAACACATATTGATGCAGATACATCACAAATTTACATAATAATCCATATTTTTATTGACGCTCAATTAAGAAATGTATTCCTATTTACATCATGCATTGCATCTATTATACATTCACAACATGAATTGGTATACATGTACCGAACTTACCCATTTTAATTTTCATGTTTAAATAATCAAATAACTATCTTTGTCATGAGCATATATCATGTAACATACAAATAGGTCTAGAGGTACACATCTCAATGTCTAAAAAAGTCTAACTAACTCCAAACAAATGCTAAACTTTGAATTATTAAGATTAGTAAACAACAGTGTTCTAACTACCCAAGGTCAAAATATGGGGCGTTACATACACCCAACCTTCAAGAAACTTTGTCCCCAAGTTATGATCATTCACGATATGAGGAGAAATTATGACACAACTTCTATTTATCTTTCGTGATAGCAAACCTTGTGTTATATTGGTCTCATTGGACAATGACTTGATTAAAACATGTCGAGGCTATTAATATATTGATTGCAACTACGCCTATTTTGTAGGCACCTTACTATGTCTTGACTTTATTTTATTACAATTGGTAATCAACTTAATGAAACGACATGCTTCTCTTATAGATTTATTCTTCTTAAGTTGTATATTAAAGTATAGTCTTCTATTTTGATAGCCAATTAGAATCTTATCTCATTATTGGTTCTTTAATTAAGTGAATCTTATATTGAGTTCATTTATAATTTAAGCCAAGCATATAATTCCACCTAGAATATCTTAAAAATTATAATCAATTATCATTGACTTTACTATCACTCTAACTTGAGTGATACAATACATATGCCGTCATGAAATTTCCCATGCTTAGGAACATTGACTAATATACTACTAAATGATTTTCACGTGATGTCATCACTTCACTGTTTGTTTTTCCATTGTCCTCAACTTCTCTCTTTTCTTAATTTGTATAGATTATATCTCAAACAGTTTAATTGTCTAGTATAGGATTATGTTCATCATGGTCAGGGAATATCCTTCTTTCTATCATCAATTCACTATTACAGAAAGAGAACCTACTTGATACGTGGGTTAGTGAACATTTTATATCAATAATAAATTTACTACAAGATTTCATTCCAAATATTTAGTTGTTTGTCCTTGATGTCTTCTCTTCTCAGCATTATACCTCTTACGTCTCAAAATTATATCCTATGTACCTACATAGTACTTACCAACTTTGCTAACTAGCTCTTTTCTTGTCCATCTCTATCAATTTCAAGTTCTTTCCCCTTACTATGAAAGAAGTTTAATGATGGGAAGTGTTTTCATCATTCCTCATCTAGATTTATTTATTTTCAAACACAGTTTCTTCATAGGGAAAAATCTTTGTTAGTGAACAAGTAGTTTCTAGACCAATTAATGTATTTCAAGGTGTTTCCTCCCATTTAGATAACTCATCCCTCTGGCAACAGACTCATGCATAGTGACTAATAGAACTCGGTTGATATACCATTCCAAGCCTTAGTACATAATAACGCACATTGTCATGATACTTCACTTATCATTCTAAACTCAAGTTTTAAATTCAAAACATAGGCTCACTTACAATATCCATTTGAATTTTCATTAGAATGTGGAACTAAACATAAGCACCCACTACGGTCTTATGTTGTCAATATTTCCATACTAACCTACATAATGATTAAGTACAATGCACAACTTCCTTCTTCGCACTACACTTTCTCTAGGCTCGAGACTCTTTCCCACCCATTCCTAAGTATAAAAGCAACCCAAGTGCATAATCTATACTCTTAAGATGGTAAAAATCCAATGGTACATGACACCAAATTCTCCATTAACTATGTAATATTTTTCTAGCCAATGGTCAATTTTTGCATGACCTCCCCTTTCTAGAGAATAAGTATCACTAGAAAAGTCTTGAATCTTCTCACAGACACATCATATAATACCCATAAATTAGGAGTAGGACTCATCACTAGTTTCCACTCTTAACATTAATATTATGGTAAATTAAAAAGTTGTTGACCTTCTCATGAAAATAACCTCTTGCAAGTGATCAATGTCTTTCTTGTAACAATTACGTATCATTTACTCTTAGCATTACTAAGGTTAGATCATCTTTAAGTGGTATTGTACAAGCCATACTTAGAATTGATAAGGTTAGATTTGTCCTTATTATCCCTACAAACCATGCTTGTGACTATGTTTTCATTTGAAATCAACTTTACCTGAGGTCTTCCACTTACTTACAAAGTGGAGGATAACCCCTAAGTCATTCATTACAATGTTTCGCACATCAACAAATTATTTTCTAGGTTACAAGATTTGTTTCACTACATGACCCTTAATCTTAAAACATATCAATTTGGTCTTTAATTATAATATTCACTTTGAATTCTCTATTCCATACTCTAAGAATCATATTCCACACTCTAGCTTCAAGGGGTTACATAATTCTACACTTACAGTCGTTGTATTGTTGTTTCCCTATTGCAATGTGATGGACTTATACTCTTGATGCCACCCTATTTCCATAACAAGTTAGCTACACAACACTATGCACCACATTTATAATTTAAATATATATAACACATTTTATTAATCTAATTGATTTATTCTAAAAACAATTTTTACTATTTATTAATCTTTTATAAGCTTGAAACATGAGGTTCTCATGAGTAAGCACTCCCTTGCCTCAACCATAATGCCTTTCTCATCCACAAGTGTTTTTTTCTTTTTTCTTTAAGAGACACAATTACCTTATGGTCAAAACACCCTATCCATTATTATATATGATTAATTTATATGGTATAATAGTATTACTATTTTACATACATTTTCCATTTATAAAATTTTACTTCCTAATATAAAACTTTTGATATTAATTTGATATATTTTATAAGAGATCTAAGGTGGAAGTGGGTGGTTAAAAACAATATTATATTACTAACACATAGAACACAATGTATATTTATCACTATTCACCATATCACTGTTTCTTACATATTTACTCACAACGTAAGCTCATATATTTATACAATATTTAATAAATTTCCCACAATTCAAGGTTGATTTAATTAATCTAGATCACTTAAAAAGGTCCTCATCTATTAGTTGAATATGGTTTTTGTACTAGTAAAACTTAATGGATTAGTTGACAAGTAGCATTTCAATATTTTATAGAAGGAATCATTCATCATACCAAAAACAAAATGAGGTTCCCTATCCTCTAATATAATTCCAACATAATTCGCATACTATTCCAAAAATATCTTATGTACCAACTAGAAAGAAAACCTTAAGATGGTCACATATAACTAGAAAATAACATAATGACCACATATCACCATCCATACATTAATAAAAGAAAACATAACATATATTCATTAAACCCAGCCAAAAATAAAATAAAAAATAAAAACATAATAATATCATAAATCTATTCAAAAAAAAAATTTGTATTTTCATGAACTTAAAACCAACTACAAGAAGAGGCCATCTAACTTTCTCTCTTATATATATATATATATATCAGCCATAAATTAACGAAAGAGAAAGGAACATTATCCTATACAACGTAGATCAATGTAGTAGGTGTTACTTGTATATGTCTCATCTCCATTGGTTTCTTTGAACCTCATGCTTTTATATATATAATAAAAATATATATCTTATCTTCCTTTGTGAAATCTCCTGCCTTTACATCTTATCTTCACTGATTTCTCTCTGACATCTCAAACCTTTATATGTCAGCCTTTATGATTTATTTCAACAGAGAGACGTGTGCATCTCCATTGATTTCTTTCAACGTGTATATTTGTATATGTCTTATCTCCATTAATTTCTCTCAACATGTCTTTGGGCACGTTACAAGACAAGAATTTGATTTGATGGGTAGACTTTCCTACATGTCTTTGGGCATTTTACAAAAAAAGAATTTGATTTGATGGTTAGACTTTCCCTACACATCTTTGGGCATTTTACAAAACAAGAATTTGATTTGATGGTTAGACTACCCCTGAATGTAATCCGTGTAGTGAGCCTTAATGTCCAACAAAATAGGTCGATGGGTATTGATTCATTGCACTGAAATTTTATCAATTCTTAGTCTGTCAACTAGTATTTTGAGTCTGTTTAGAGGGTATTTTTATTCGTTGTGCAGTTTTAATAAATAATTGATCGCTCGAAAGCAATATTCAGTGAATGATTTAATATAGCAACATCGTTCAAGATATCTACAATTGTTCTGAAATCAAAAAATGTCATATGTAGTCTTCTTCTCTTGTCTACAGATTACGGTTGTATAAGAAGAAGTGCCCCTATATCTGCTATTGACTAGGTCAGATACAACTCAGGAAGGATGCGTTTTGAACTTCACATCCTTGCCCATGTTTTGTTGCTTTATATTTTTTTTGTTGTTGTGTTATAATTGTTATTGGAGATAGTCGGATTTTGTATCTGAAGATGGAATTTATTATTTCCCTCTGCAGATAAATAATCCTTGTGTTGTAGGTCATTCTATTGTTATCTATGTAAGCATTTCGAATGGTAGAATCCACAGTTTCAATACGGATACTTTCAGCAAAGCAAGTTAACATGTATTGATTCATATTCAGTGGATTTTATGAGTTTCTACTATTATTTGGAGTGTGTTTATAGGGTTTTTATTTATTTAGGCATTCATATATTAAATAAATTATTGATACCATATTTAAAGCCTACCTATTTAAAGGCTTTACAAATTTAGGCAATTGCTTCCATCTCAGAAGCATCATTGCGGCTTTTGTGGATTTTTGTCATTGGAGAGAAGTTGTGGTTGTGTATGTGGATAACGACTATGGGTGAAATGGTGTTTCTACATTAGGGGATGCTTTGACAAATATGGGACTTAAGATGACCAACAAGGCAGCTATTACTCCTAGAGCTAGACAAAGATAGATGTGTAATGTCTTGGCAAATTTAAATATGTTTTTCATAAACTCCTCGGTTGACTTGGCGCTAGACTCGAGTGTTGGGATTTGATGCTTGGCTTGTGTTGTATTGGCACTTAGCTTATATTTAACGGATACAGGAGTTTTTGTAGTCCATAATTTTATTTTTTTTATTATGTATTCAGATGATGGTCTTTAAAATTTTTATTTTTATTTTCAAGCTAAGGACAATGGAATGTTGAGCACCAGATATGTTTGGATAGCCATAGATTGGCTATATTCAGTTTTAGATTCTGGTCTTGTTGAATCAGACGACATGAACCCGCTTCAAGGGTTAATCATCCTCCGTCCACATACTCCAAATTCAGGACAGTAGCATATATTCAGGCAAAGTGTAGCGCACCAGCTGCTCCACTTTCTGATACTATGTTTAATTGCTTTGATACCAATTTGTAGCACACCCATTTTGGAAATCTAGGCTTACTCGCACTTTGACACCCATTTGTACACACCATTTGTACAAAGCTCATATAGATACCATATATCCAATGCATTTAAACAAATAAACACATTTAACTCAGAGTAAAACATATCATTACTGCTATCATTAAACAATCCATAGCATTCCATATTAATTCGTATACACAGCGGAAAACATGATAACATTTACAATAGAGACATGATAAAATGTGATAAAACATAGTTAGACACTTATCTTGTAACAATGGTGGAATCCACCAACCAAATGCAGGCCTTCCATGAACCTCCTAGCCTTAGACCGCTCTGTTCATCAACTCAGTAGTGGGTCACCCCCGAGCTGGGACTAAGCTCCACCCCAAGGCAAGGAATCTAGGCTCAGGCTGAGGTTATAGGGAAAATAGTCACACACAACCACAAGGATGGAATGCTCTCCCAGGAATCTCCCATGCTCACTGCCCACAGACCCTCATTCCCCACATGCCTGTTCCACCCCAGGAGAATGCACCTTCTCTATCACCTGGACAGTCCTTTAGCTTCCAATCTCCCTTACCTTAGGTTATAGGAACAGACCAGACCGGAAGTCTCTGAGCTCTATGGCAGCTACAGGGTTCCTACCAGGAGTTCTCTCCTTCCCCTGCGCACTCTCTCACCTGGAGGGAGTTGCTCACAAGCCAACAAGCCTCACACAGTCCAGTACTACGTAGTCTCAACCATTCCATGGGAAAACAGACATAGGCTTTCCAAAAACTGGATTCGGCAATCATAGGATGGCTTCATAGTCACAGCTTCGGAACAAGGAATGTTCGCATAGGCTATCTCAACTTTCCCGAACAAGCAAAGACTCTTCCCCAAATTCAACACAGCCTTCTCATAAGTTGGGGTTACACGCACGGGATTTCTCAGAATCAGACACAGAAATTCGAGTCAGAGGGTCTCCCGAAGGTTCTCTACAGGAGTCGCGTTATTCCTACTGCTCAGAGATCCATACGCGTTCAAACAATCCGGTGGGATGGGAATGGAATGGACCTTCTCACGGCTCACCCTGGCCATTTTATTCGCATGCACCAGGGTTGACACTTGTCACCCATGGAACTGCATGCATTCCACCAGCACACATTCCTCCCACCACTTGGGAATTCACGTATCCTTCCAAAAGGACTTAGGATAAAAACATATGATGCACATAACTTTTGGAATAATATTAAAATATTATTCCTAGGCTTAGCCCCTAGGCTCAACACTTAGCCCCTTTCCCACCTTCTAGCCCCTAATTCCTTGCCCACTCTGTGGATGCTCAGCCCCCCTTCACTCATTCATCACAGTCGGTCTGGACCTGGCGGTGTTTATATTTTATTAAATGTTCTTCATACATACAAGTACAACAGCAGGCTCCTGGCCTTCAATACTTAGGCTCCCTGGCCTAACAACACATAAGCCTCCAACTTATGAAAACTTGGCTCACCAGCCTATAAAACATGATTACAATTCCTTTCCAAACATGGTTTACAACGGGGCTCAACCTTGGGTACACTACAATCCCCCTCCCCTTATTTTTGCGCTGTCCTCAGTGCAACTTACACTGTCTCTGCAAGCCTTTCAAAATTTTCAAAAAGATGTGGGTACTATGCCCGCATAACCTCTTCATGCTCCCATGACGTGTCCTCGGGACCGTATCAGGTCCACTGGACCTTTACAAGCTCTATAGCTTGATTTCGGAGCTATTTGCTTTTCCTGTCCAATATGCGCACAGGATGCACTTGCATGACACCTTTTGGTTCCACCTGAATCACATTCCAATCGATAACATGATTAGCATCAGGTACATATTTCTTAAGCAGTGAAACATGAAACACATTATGTATAGTCATAGATGCAGTTAATGCAAGCATGTATGCAACCGGCCCAATCCTTTCCAGGATCTCAAATGGCCCACAAAATCTTTCTGCCAACTTGGCACAACTTCCCAGCCTCAAGGAACTCCTGTTAGTTTTCACTTTCAGGAAAACATGATCACCCACTTTGAATTCTCTACGGGTTTTATTATTATCAGTGTAACTTTTCTGCCTGTCCTGGGAAGTTTTTAGATTATGTTTAATTCTTATCATTTGATCTTCCATCTCTTTGAGCAGTTCAGGCCCAACTACTACTCTGTCAGTTGGATTATCCCAGCTCACTGGAGTGTTTCACTTTCTTCCATAAATCACTTTGAATGGGCTCATCTTCAATGATGCATGATACCCATTATTGTAGGCGAATTCTACCAAATGCAGGTAGTCTTCCCACCTTGATGGTTTATCCATCAAATACATTCTCAGCATGTCTTGTATTACTCTATTCACTCTCTCTGTCTGTCCATCAGAATCGGGATGATATGTTGTGCTAAAGTTCAGATTCGTTTCGAATCCTTTGAACAGTCCTTTCAAGAAATTCGAAGTGAATTTCGGGTCTCTATCAGACACAATGGTCTTAGGAATTCCATGCAAGCGTGCAACTTATTTTAGGAAAATGTCAGCAACATTTGTTGCTCTGTGGGTGGTTTTCAGTGGAATAAAATGGGTAGCTTTAGTAAGCTTATCCACCACCACCATGATTGAATCATGTTGCTTGCTTTTTCTGGGCAATCCTGTGATAAAATCCATTGTTACCACGTCCCATTTCCATTCAGGAATAGGTAAAGGCTGCAACAACCCTGCTGGGTGCCTATGCTCCACCTTAACCTTCTGGAACTCCATACATATGGCGATGTATTCAGCAATTTATTTCTTCAAACCCAGCCAAAAATAATGTCTTTTGACTGCTGCCACAGTCTTATGATATCTAGAATGTCCAGCATAAGCCACGTTATGAATCTCCTTTAGAATTGCTAGCTTCAATTCTCGGACATTGGGTACATACACTCTGTTTTTATACAAAAGTAAACCATTAGTTCCCAAGGTGTAACTTTCCTTGGTCTATGGTCTCTCACGCTGCTGTAGCTTTGCTACAAGATTTTTGTACTGCAAATCAGCATTTGCAGCTTCCAAAATTTTGTCTTTCATCTCAGTCTGGTACATGCTAATGGCTGTAGCATGTAATTCATGCACTTTTTTGCTGAGTGCATTAGCCACCTTATTTTCTTTCCCTTTAATATGCTTGATATCAAAGTCATATTCACACATAAACTCCAACCATCTGATTTGCCTGGCGTTTAAGGTCGGCTAATCAAATAAATACTTCAGACCATTATGGTCTGTTCTCAACTCGAATCTCTTGCCCATGACGTAATGTATCCACTTCCTCAAGGCGTGGACGATTGTTGCCATCTCTAAATCGTGAGTGGCATAATTCTTCTCATGTCCTTCAAATTTTGGGATTCATAACAAACTACAAATCCCTCTTGGCTGAGAACTCCTCCCAGCCCCTCCTTACATGCATCTTTGCATACTACGTAATCCTTGTTTGGATCTGCAATCTTTAGGATTGGAGCACTAGTTAGCAGCTACTTTAATCGTTGGAAGCTGCTCTCACATTCTTCAATCCACTGGAACTTCTTCTCCTTCTTTTGCAAGGAAGTGATAAAATGAGCTATCTTTGAGAATCCAGCTATAAACCTCCTATAGTAGCCTGCCATACCCATAAAAGATCCAACTTCTGCCACATTCCTTGGCACTGGCCATTCTCGAATGGTATGTACCTTTTCAGGATCCACAGTCCCTTCTTCAGATATAACTTGCCCCAAGTAATGGATCTGCCTTTGGTAAAAAGAGCACTTGCTCAACTTTGCGTACAACTGGTGTTCTCTCAACACCTGCAACACCATTCTCAGGTGTTGTTCATGTTCTTCCTCTATCTTGGAATACACCAAGATGTCATCTAGCAAGACTATGTCAAACTTGTCTAAATAATTTATGAACACTCCATTCATTAAGAACATGAAAACATCAGGTGCATTTGTCAGTCCAAACGGCACCACTGTGAATTCATAATGATTGTACCTTGTTCTAAAGGCAGTCTTGTTGATGTCTTCATCCTTTATTATCACTTGGTGATATCCTGATCAAAGATCTATTTTCGAAAATATTTTTGCATCCTTCAATTGATCAAAAAGATCATCAATCCTTGGCAGGGGATACTTGTTCTTGACAGTGACCTTATTCAACTGTCGAAAATCAATGCACAACCTCAATGTCCCATCTTTTATCTTCATGAATAGGACTGGGGCTCCCCACAGTGACACACTGGGGCAAATGTAACCTTTCTTTAGTAGCTCGTCGAGTTGCAATTGCAACTCTTTCAGCTCTGGCGTACTCATTTTATAAGGAGCTTTCGAAACTAGAGTTGTTCTAGGCATCAAATTTATAGAAAAATCAATGTCCCTCCTCAGAGGTAGTCTAGGTACCTTCTGAAATACATCCTTGAACTCCTTGAGTACTTCATGGTCTTCCAGATTCGATACTACATCTTGGGATGCTTCTTCCACCCGAGCTGTAAATAATTGACAGCCTTTCCGGTAACATTTATTCAGCTGCATGGTTGAGATTTCCCTCACAGCCACGGCTCTGGGAATTTCTTGGACTGTTGCCTAATTTCCCTCTTCGTTTAGGCATGTGAACCTCTTGTTATGACAATCCATAAGGGCATGGTGTTGGTCCAACCAGTGCATCCCAGTTAAGCAATCATATGAGCCTAAAGGTAGAATGTTCAATTCAGCCTTAGTGCTCATTCCTTTCATGTCTACTGAATAGGACTTAACCAATTCAGTGACCTTCCTCTTGGTCCCTATGGCTAACTGCACTAACCAATACTTCTCACGTTTGCTTCTCATTAGATGCAAACTGTCCACCACTCTAGGATCTGCATAACTATGGCTAGCCCTTGAATCAATTAAAATAACAAATGGTTGGTTGTTGATCGTACCTTCCACTTCAATCATGTGCGATTGAAATTCTGCTTGCTTATTGTCCAGGGCTACGTATATCCTTAGCATTCTACTGCCCATATCCTCCACTTTTTAAGCTTGCTGAACAATATGGACAGTTCTTTCTTTGTCTTTTCTGTGGGGGCAGTCTCTGTACCTATGATTTCCTTTACAGCGCCAACACTCTATAGGTGGAGGCCTTGGCATCTTCTCACTCCCTTCAACCTTCCTAGGCTCTTTAAAAGATGACTGTCCCCAAGGAATGTTTCTGAAAAAGGAAGGCTTGCTTCCTTCTTGCCTCTGTTCCTTCTTAAATTTCCTCCAATCATCCCAAACCTTCCGAAGGATAGGCCTTTCTCCTTACTATTCATACAAGCATTTTGCTTTTCTGATGGTCTCTTCCATGGTCTTAGGATCGTCATATTGAATCTTGTCACTCATGGAAGGTGGCAGTCCACTCAGATACCTCTGAATTTTAACAGCTTCATCCTTGATTAATGAAATATACTTCAGTAGTTCCAGAAAATTTCGTTCATACTCATCAATGGTCATAATGCCCAACTTGAGTTCAAAGAACTCCTTCATCTTTCTATCATAGTATCTTTTAGTCAGGTATTTCTTCTCGAAATACCTCTTAAACTCCTTCCATGTGACCTCTTTCTCTCTGATGTGTTGCACCTGTACAAACTGATCCCACCACATGGATGCTTTTCCTTTCAGTTGGTACATTGCAATTCTTCCTTCTGCATGGGAGGAATAATTCTGGAGTTGGAAGTATTTCTTTATGCCAAGAAACCATGTCTCGACATCTTCCTCCTTCTTATGTTCTCTATCAAATGTTGGAGGCTTAATCTTGTTCATCTCTCCCTTCAATTCCTCCTTTCCAGATTTTCGATGTTTTTTGGTAGGGGATGGGCTTGAACTATTGTGTGTCTTCCTGTCATAATGTCTTTGGGAGCGACTAAGATGTCGTCTACCACTACTCGACCTACTTCTTCTCCCATGGGTTCTACGATTCTTTGTTGTACCCGAGTCTCTATCCTTCTCGAGTTTCTTCTCTATTCTTTCCAGGCTCTTCAAAAATTTTAAGTTTAATTCACCCTGCTGATCCCTGACTTTCATAAGCTTTCGGCTATCAGCTCGGAGAGCCTTGGCCTCTCTTTGCAATCCTTCAATGATTTTCATTAATTTTCCTTCCTTATCCTTCTCTTTTCCATGCCCATTGGAGTTCGATCCTTCAACTCCCAGGTTAACATCCTTTCCTTCCTGTTCGTCTTCTATTTCAGGGGTAATTTGCACTTTTCCCCACTCCATACTCAGCGTTGGTTAACTGGAGTCCTGACCTCCGCTGAACTCTGCACATGCACTCTCTGTGCAATTAAATTCGAAGTTTGTTAGGCCATTAAACTTCATAAACAATCCACAACATTTATGACTAACACCAACAAGAACAAAATACATTTCGATTCCAATGGGTTTTCTGAGCTCTCGTTCGGCTCTGCAATTTTCAGGACTTCATTTTTTGGGTTTTCGAAGCTTTCATTTTCGGCACTTCGGGATTTTGGAACTTCGAGTTTTTGTACCTTGAGACTTCGGGTTTTGGAGTCTTGGTACTGGAGAACTCCCGTTTAACTCTCCTTTCCAACCCCCGACTTCTGAAATTCTATTTTACCTTATTGTTCGGGTCTATAGCACAGTTGTCGCCCTTTACCAAAGTGGTGCATGGCATGTTTCAGAGGATCCTCATCACGTTCGGTGACATCATTAGGGTCCCACCACTCTCTCTTATTTATTTATTTTCGACCCTCTGACATGCGGTACATCTCCATGTGTCCACATCCATTCCTAGAAAAATCCAACGGTCAGATCTTTCTCACATTGGACGGTCGTTAAAGACCCGAAGATTCCATGAAGGAATCTCGTCCGTTCATCGGGAATTAGCCACATGCTAATGTCTCGACAGTATGGTCGAGATTTATCATGACGAGATTCCAAGTTCTTTGTCAACGAAACTCCCGAATCCCTGATTTTCCGAAATGGGTATTCTCTCAACACGTGGCAATCTCAAATCGGACAGCCCACAACTGCTCCGGGGTTTCCACCATGGAAAGCCCTGATCCTTTCAGGGTTTTGGGATTCCAAATGACGATGTGCTATAACTCCCATTATCCCTCCGGTCTAGACTCATGGTTCACACGACCTCCCCTTATATGACCAAAGTCATACCTCCTATCAGGGTTTCGGACTTTCCAATGCTGAAACACATATGTCCTCAGGATTCACAAAACGTCGAACCCCGATATGTCGATGCGCTCCTGATGTCGCCCACATGTCCCAATTGATGGATGGCTCATATCATTCTCGAGACTTTTACCATGAAAATTCCTGACCTCCTTCGTGACTCCTGATATCGCGATTCCCGATTTCCCAAAATGGGAAATCTCACGACACGTGTCCTCCGTCTTTCGGACGGTCTAGATCTATTTTGGAGATTTTGCCCCTAGTCTCTGAGGTTTAAACTTCAAACATCTCCCGAAAGATCCTACATCTAACGGGTTTTTCGGCCGAGATATGACGGCTCAGACGGTTCCTAACCAATTCGGAATTTCGCATATCGCGATTTCCACATTCCTGTGTATTTCAAAAGGAATTTTAATTCCTACACACATTTTTCCAGATCCAACGGTCACAAGGGCTTGCCTCCCCTCCTGAATAGATCCTAAGGTTCTAACACCATTGGTGTAGAGACCTGTCTCCCCATGGCCATAGACCACACCAGCTGCGGTTTCACTCGTCGCTATACTTCCTGAGCTCGTAACCACGGTCAAGCAACTACTTGACACTCCAAAACAAACAAAGGTCTGAAATTGGTCCTGTACACCCAATTTCCTTCGCATTCTCGGTCCAAAGACCGCTCCACAGGCCCATCTAGGCTAAGTGTCGAAACCTTCTCTCTGATACCAATTTGTAGCGCCACCCGCTGTGCCACTTTCTGATACTATGTTTAATTGCTCTGATACCAATTTTTAGCACACCCATTTCGGAACTCTGGGCTTACTCGCGCTCCGATACCCATTTGTACACACCATTTGTACAAAGCTCATACAGATACCATATATCCAATGCATTTAAACAAATAAACACATTTAACGCAGAGTAAAACATATCATTACTGCTATCATTAAACAATCCATAGCATTCCATATTAATTTGTATACACAGCGGAAAACATGATAACACTTACAGTAGAGACATGATAAAATGTGATAAAACATAGTTAGACACTTATCTTGTAACAATGGTGGAATCCACCAACCAAATGCAAGCCTTCCATGAACCTCCCAGCCTTAGACCGCACTACTCATCAACTCAGCAGTGGGTAACCCCCAAGCTGGGACTAAGCTCCACCCCAAGGCAAGGAATCTAGGCTCAGGCTGAGGTTACAGGGAAAATAGTCACACACAACCACAAGGATGGAATGCTCTCCCAGGAATATCCCACGCTCACTTCCCACAAACCCTCATTCCCCACATTCTTTTTCCACCCCAAGAGAATGCACCTTCTCTGTCACTTGGACAGTCGTTCGACTGCCAATCTCCCTTACCTTGGGTTACAGGAACAGACCGAACCGGAAGTCTCCGGGCCCTATGGCAGCTATAGGGTTCCTACCAGGAGTTCTCTCCTTCCCCTGTGCACTCTCTCACCTGGAGGGAGTCTCTCACATGCCAACAAGCCTCACGCAGTCCAGTACTGTGTAGTCTCAACCATTCCACGGAAAAACAGACACAGGATTTCCAAAAACTGGATTCGACAATCACAGGATGGCTTCACAGTCACGGCTTCGGAACAGGGAATGTTCGCATAGGCTCACTCAGCTTTCCCAAACAAGTAAAGACTCTTCCCCGAATTCAACACAGGCTTCTCGTAAGTTGGGGTTACACGCATGGGATTTCTCATAATCAGACAAAGACATTCGAGTCAGAGGGTCTCCCGAAGGTTCTCTACAGGAGTTGGGTTAGTCCTACTGATCAGAGCTCCGTACACGTTCAGACAATCTGGTGGGATGGGAATGGAATGGACCTTCTCACGTCTCACCCTGGCCATTTTATTCGCATGCACCAGGGTTGACACTTGTCACCCATGGAACTACATGTGTTCCACCAGCAAACGTTCCTCCCACCACTTGGGAATTCACGTGTCCTTCCAAAAGGACTTAGGATAAAAACATATGATGCACATAACTTTTGGAATAATATTAAAATATTATTCCCAGGCTTAAGCCCCCTCTAGTCTTAACCCCTAGGCTCAACACTTATACCCTTTCCCACCTTCCAGCCCCTAATTCCTTGCCCACTC
Organism: Picea engelmannii; assembly: GCA_009831015.1. Taxonomy (NCBI): domain Eukaryota; kingdom Viridiplantae; phylum Streptophyta; class Pinopsida; order Pinales; family Pinaceae; genus Picea; species Picea engelmannii. Next base: position 368,659 of record ML781091.1, on the reverse strand, counting down.
TGTGGATTCTCAGTCCCCCTTCACTCATTCATCATGGTCGGTCTGCACCTGGCGGTGTTTATATTTTATTAAATGTTCTGCATACATACAAGCACAACAGCAGGCTCTTGGCCTTCAATACTCAGGCTCCCTAGCCTAACAACACATAAGCCTCCATCTTATGAAAACTTGGCTCGCCAGCCTATAAAACATGATTACAATTCCTTTCCAAACATGGTTTACAACAGGGCTCGACCTTGGGGACACTACACAAAGGTTGAAAAATCTACAACAGATAATATGGTTAATGTCTCTTTGAATGCATTTGGACTATATGCCTATGACAGTATAGTGATGATTGCCCATTCTATCAATGCCTTCTTGAACCAAGGAGGGAATATCTCTTTTATAGAACCATATATTCAAGGAAATACAAAACAAAACCTCAAGTCACAGTTGGTTTCACGAGCGGAACAGAAATCACAATGTCATGGCTGGTTCGATCCCTAGGAGGTCCATTTCAAGACCATGAAGATGAGAAAAGTGGAGGAGGAGGAATTGATGAACGTTCACCTACATAAAGAGAAGTGAGAGTAAAGGAAGATCTCTCACAGTTGAATAACGCACTCCAAAAAACATTTTAGTGTGTTGCCTCATTCATAGCCCCACCCCCACAAATCAGCACTGAGAAGTCATTGGATAATGACCAGAATGAGAGCCAGGAGATGGATGGAACCTGGAATGAACCAAATGGGATTCGAACCGATCCCTCCCAATTTTCAATGCATGTCAAATTAGGGTTTTCCCATATCTCTACGACCTTACAAAGTCTGACGACAGATGAAGTTGTAGATGAGGTCGAGGATTTGTCCTCTCCTGCTCTAAATTTTCCAGCCAGTTTTGGCAGTGGCATAAATGAAATTTCCAAGCTTGCCTCAAATTTTTTTTTTTTCCATTAAATTCTAGGAGGATGAAAGACAAAGGGGACGCTCAAGTTGTTGGGTTAATAGAGGAAGTGAGAATTTTTTTTTTTCTGCGAGTATTTCACAGCACCCGGGGACTTGGTTGGAGTTTCCTTTGGATGATGGTGATGACGAAGATTTTGATATGTCTGATATTCAGCAGGAACATGTGTTGGTTGTTTAATGCTTAAACCCAAATTTTTCATCTCTAAGGCTTGAAATTTGTCTAGATTATATGAGTGATGGACAATTCTGGAAGATATACTTTGTCCTTTTACACCCTCAACTTAGCAAGGAAGATGCTCTTCTTCTTACAACACATGAAATATTAGAGGTCGGGGCACTTCTTTCGGAGGAGTTACAGAAAAGAAACAAGGCCAAATCAATTAATGCTAGAAGAAGCTTGGGCAGTCCAAAAAGGAACATTCTCTTGATGCCTCAGGAGCATAATTTTGAACATTTTTCACAAGTTGTAGACAACAGCGAAAAGGCAGAGTCTTTAAAGTTTGTATTTCTAGAAACAATGGCACATGTAATCGCTAATAACTCTGAAGGTGAATATCATAATTGTAGCTAGAGGGATTTGTCTAATCACGTAGCATCTACTGAGGATGTGGACCATGATGATGAGATGCAAATGTACATAATTGGCTACAAGAAGAACAAGGTAAAAATGATGCATCTCTATATACTGCAACAGGATTGTCAAATAAGGAGGATATTTCTTTTGGTGATCTAGAAGATGATGATGATACACAAGTACAAACAGATTCAACAAAGAACCCAAAATAATCAGTTTACCTTGGTACAAGTTCCATTCAATTTCTATTAACCCAAATTGGATGCAGACCTACCATGTTGGCACAAAGAAAAAATCCCAGTGTTGTGTTTGGTGAAGCCTAGGTTTCACTTTTGAAACCGGGCTCTGATACCATATGTTACACCCATCCACGATGTTAAACAATTAATATTTAATTTTATACATACACAATAACAAGTTCGTTTCATCATAATTTCATTGATTTTCATTTACACAATTCTTCTACATTTTCTCAATGATAAATTTAGATAACATGATGAAACAAGTAATATGTTAACTCTATGATTTATAACCTAAAACAAAAGTATATACAAAATATCAATAACCAAATACCACTAAAAAGTACCTCCTCCTTAGCTTGTCGAAGCTCATCGGTTGTAATGTAGTCCTAGGCGCTTCCAATCATTCTTTTCTCTCTTTCCCAGAGTGAAACAATGGAATCCTCCCTGCCAACTAGGAACCTAGTTGGCTTCGTAGCTGCAAGAAACCTTTCGGTTTCTTGGCCCTCCATGCCCATGACTCCAAGAATAGCAAAGCACAAATGCTCAAAGAAAACTCTCACAAGAATTATATCTTCCAACAATTTCACAACCTCTCATCATGCTCAAACCTCTCCATCCTCCCCCTCCTCTCTACTTCTTCTCCCTATTTATCAAGTTTCCATACACACTTCCCCAAGTCTCCTCAACCCCCTAATTTGTATCCATCAACCTCCCTTATCTAGATATTTTGGGAAAATATTAAAATAAAACTAAATATAAATGACTTGCATTAAACAACAATAAATAAAATAAAAATTATTTATTCTCATGCTAGCTAATAAATGTTATTTGATAATTTCCCCCAACATGTACATAACACCCCACCATGCTCATTTAATTCATCACACCCACCATCTATCAAAGTCAACATGGTATTTAATGCTTCTAGATATTTTTATGCAATATAATTTACATACTCAATAAACATTCAATTAAATAGTTAATAATTTACATACTCAATAAACATTCAATTAAATAGTTAATAATTTACATTAATAATTAATACATTAATTACTTATACTAGTGTACATGGGTAGGGTATGTGTGCGTAGCTAGCGGACACATATCTCATGCATGTACTAAAGATAAACAATCATTGCCTCTAGTGCATAGTTCCTATATGATCACCAAGAGTGGAATCTCTAATACCCAATCAGTATTCTCAGCTAACATCGAAGCATCCTTCCTTCCTAACATACTTCCATCTTCCATCCTATCCTTTCCTCTGTTGGACTAAGATGGAGTGTCAACTATATTGACCTAACGCTAGATAGTATCCGTAAGAGGAAGTGTCATACATCTCGACTAAGATTCCCAACAGGAAACTAGCAATCATCATCACACATCTAGGGGAGCGTGACTTCACACAGCCCTCCCACAACTTTAGGCTTCGGACGATAAATGGTGTAAAATACCTCCACCCCTCCTCATAGAACTAGGGTCAACATAACTAGCAGTTGTCATCACACGTCTAGGGGAGCGTGACTTCACACATCCCTCCCACGATTGTAGGTTTCGGAGGATAAATGGTGGGAAATACCTCCACCCCTCCTCATAGAACTAGGGTCAACTCTCTACATAGGGCCATACTGTGCAACTATTGTTCTTAGAGTCACATCATCAAACATCCACTCTGGGTAAGTTGTGCATCCTGTCAAAACCACACTTACCATAGATCATAGTAATATTTCGAAACATAAATTCAATAGTAAGTACAACTTATAGCATGCAATATCTTCTTGATGTCTACGACATCCCAGTTACCTCAATACTATAGTCATTTGGCTCTCACATAGCTCATCATTCTTTACATTAGTTCACCAATAACACATATTGATGTAGATACATAAAAAATTTACATAAGAATCCATATTTGCATTGACGCTCAATTAAGAAATGTATTCCTATTTACACCATGCATTGCATCTATTATACATTCACAACATAACTTGAATTGGTATACATGTACCGAACTTACCCATTTTAATTTTCATGTTTAAATAATCAAATAACTATCTTTGTCATGAGCATATATCATGTAACATACAAATAGGTCTATAGGTAAACATATCAATGTCTAACAAAGTCTAACTGACTCCAAAAAAATGCTAAACTTTGAATTGTTAAGATTAGTAAACAACAATGTTCTAACTATCTAAGGTCAAAATATGGGGCGTTACTTAAACCCACCCTTCAAGAAACTTTGTCCCGAAGTTACCATCATTCACAATATGAGGAGAATTTATGACACAACTTCTATTTATCTTTTGCGATAGCAAACCTTGCGTTGTATTGGTCTCATTGAACAATGACTTGATTAAAACATGTCGAGGCTATTAATATATTGATTGCAACTACGACTATTTAGTAGGCACCTTATTATTTCTTGACTCTATTTTATTACCATTGGTAATTAAATTAATGAAACGACATGCTTCTCTTATAGATTTATTCTTCCTAAGTTGTATATTACAGTATAGTCTTCTAGTTTGATAGCCAATTAGAATCTTATCTCATTATTGGTTCTTTAGTTAAGTGAATCTTATATTGAGTTTATTTATAATTTAAGTCAAGCATATAATTCCACGTAGAATATTTTAAAAACTATAACCAATTATCATTGACTTTACTATCACTCTTACTTGAGTGACACAATACATATGCCATCATAAAATTTCGCATGCTTAGGAACATTGACTAATATACTACTAAATGATTTTCATGTGATGTTATCACTTCACTATTTGTTTTTCCATTGTCCTGAACATCTCTCTTTTCTTAAGTTGTATAGATTATATCTCAAACAAGTTAATTGTCTAGTATAGGATTCTCTTTATCACGGTCAAGGAAAATCCTGCTTTCTATAATCAATTCACTATTACAAACATGCCTATACATAAAGATCACCTTGTTGATACGTGGGTTAGTGAACATTTTATATCAATAATAAATTTACTACAATAATTCATTCCAAATATTTAGTTATTTGTCCTTGAGGTCTTCTCTTCTTAGCATTGTACTTCTTACGTCTCAAAATTATATCCTCTGTACCTACATAGTAATTACCAACTTTGGTAACTAGCTCTTTTCTTGTCCATCTCTATCACTTTCAAGTTCTTTCCCCTTACTATGAAAAAAGTTTAACAATGGGAAGTGTTTTCATCATTCCTCATCTAGATTTATTTATTTTCAAACACAATTTCTTCATAGCGAAAAATCTTTGTTAGTGAACAAGTAGTTGCTAGACCAATTAATGTATTTCAAGGTGTTTCCTTCCATTTAGATAACTCATCCCTCTTACAACGGACTTGTGCATAGTGATTAATAGAACTCGGTTGATATACCATGCCACGCCTTATGACATAATAACACACATTGTCATGATACTTCAATTATCATTCTAAACCCAAGTTTTAAATTCAAAACATATGCTCACTTACAATATCCATTTGAATGTTCATTAGAATGTGGAACTAAATATAAGCACCCACTACAGTCTTATGTTGTCAATATTGCCATACTAACCTACATAATGATTAAGTACAATGCACAACTTCTTCCTTCGGACTACACTCTCTCTAGGCTCAAGACTCTTTCCCACTCACTCCTAAGTATAGAAGCAACCCAAGTGCATAAGCTATGCTCTTAAGATTGTAAGAATCCAATGTTACACCACACCAAATTCTCCATTAACTATGTAATATTTTTCTAGCCAATGGTAAATTTTCGCACGACCTCCCCTTTCTAGAGAATAAGTATTACTAGAAAAGTCTTGAATGTTCTCACATACACATCATATAATACCCATAAATTAGGAGTAGGAATTATCACTAGTTTCCACTCTTAACATTAACATTATGGTAAATTTAAAAGTTGTTGACCTTCTCATGAAAATAACCTCTTGCAAGTGGTCAATGTCTTTCTTTTAACAATGATGTATAATTTACTCTTAGCATTACTAAGGTTAGATCATCTTTAAGTGGTATTGTACAAGCCATACTTAGGATTGATAAGGTTAGAATTGTCCTTATTATCGCTACAAACCATGCTTGTGACTATGTTTTCATTTGAAATCAACTTTACTTGAGGTCTTCCACTTACTTACAAAGTGGAGGATAACCCCTAAGTCATTCATTACAATGTTTCCCACATCAACAAATTATTTTCTAGGTTACAAGATTTGTTTCACTACATGACCCTTAATCTTAAAACATATCAGTTTGGTCTTTAATTATAATATTCACTTTCAATTCTCTATTCCATACTCTAAGAATCATATTCCACGCTCTAGCTTCAAGGGGTTATATGATTCTACACTTGCAGTCGTTGTATTGTTGTTTCCCTATTGCAATGTGATGGACTTATACTCTTGATGCCACCCTATTTCCATAACAAGTTAGCTACACAACACTATGCACCACATTTACAATTTAAATATATATAACACATTTTATTAATCTAATTGATTTATTCTAACCACAGTTTTTACTATTTATTAATCTATTATAAGCTTGAAACATGAGGTTCTCCTGAGTAAGCACTCCCTTGCCTCAACAATAATGCCTTTCTCATCCACAAGTTTTTTTTTTTTTTTTAAGAGATATCATTACCTTATGCTCAAAACACCCTAACCATTATTATATATGATTAATTTATATGGTATAGTAGTATTACTATTTTACTTACATTTTCCATTTATAAAATTTTGTTTTCTAATATAAAACTTTTGATATCAATTTGATATATTTTATAAGAGATCTAAGGTGGAAGTGGGTGGTTAAAAACAATATTATATTACTAACACATAGAACACAATGTATATTTATCACTATTCACCATATCACTATTTCTTACATATTTACTCACAACTTAAGCTC
>ML781091.1:339362-351540 GCA_009831015.1 Picea engelmannii | reverse complement strand
CTATCCTTAGTCTTTGAAGTCTTAAACCTTGATCCTTCTCCTTCAGAAACCCTAGATTACTAGGGACGTCTCCCTTGGGATTAGCCACCCTAAATAGAAAGAGCTCCCCATCGAGGTGACAATGGGTGGGGAAGTTCCTGTTACGCCAGTTTGAAGCATTGACTCAAGCTGCCTAAACCTTTCCTACAAATTGTGCGATAACAAGCCATAAATGAACGAAAGAGAAAGGAACATTATCCTATACAGCGTAGATCAATGTAGTAGGTGTTACTTGTATATGTCTCATCTCCATTGGTTTCTTTGAATCTCATGCTTTTATATATATAATAAAAATATATATATCATATCTTCCTTTGTGAAATCTCTTGCCTTTACATATTATCTTCATTGATTTATCTTTGACATATCAAACCTTTATATGTCAGCCCTTATGATTTATTGCAACAGAGAGACGTGTGCATCTCCATTGATTTCTTTCCTACAAGAATTTGATTTCATGGGTAGACTTTCCTACATGTCTTAGGTCATTTTACAAAACAAGAATTTGATTTAATGGTTAGACTTTCCCTACACATCTTTGGGCATTTTACAAAACAAGAATTGGATTTGATGGTTAGACTACCCCTGAATGTAATTCGTGTAATGAGCCTTTATGTCCAACAAAATAGGTGGATGGGTATTGATTCATTGCACTAAACGTTTATCAATTATTAGTTTGTAAACCAGTATTTTGAGTCTGTTTACAAGGTATTTTTATTCGTTGTGCATATTTGATAAATAATTGATCGCTCGAAAGCAATATTCAATGAATGATTGAATATAACAACATCGTTCAAGATATATACAAATGTTCTGAAATCAAAAAATGTCATATGTAGTCTCCTGCTCTTGTCTACAGAGTATGGTTGTATAAGCGGAAGTGCCCCTGGATCTGCTATTGACTAGGCCGGATGCAACTCAGGAAGGATGCATTTTGAACTTCACATCCTTGCCCACCTTTTGTTGCTTTATATTTTTTTTGTTTTTGTGTTATAACTGTTATTGGAGCTAGTCGGATTTTTTATCTGAAGATGGAATTTATTATTTCCCTCTACAGATAAATAATCCTTGTGCTATAGGTTATTCTATTGTTATTTGCGTAAGAATTTCATATAGTAGAATCCACAGTTTCAATATGGATACTTTCAGCAAAGCAGGTGAACATGTATTGATTTGTATTTAGTGTAACTTATGAGTCTCTACTATTATTTGGAGTCTTCTTATAGGGTTTTTATTTATTTAGGCATTCATATATTAAATAAATTCTTGATAACATATTTAAAGCCTACCTATTTAAAGGCTTTACACATTTAGGCAATTGCTTCCATCTGAGAAGCATCATTGTGGCTTTTGTGGATTTTTGTCATTGGAGAGAAGTTGTGGTTGTGTATGTGGATAAAGACTATGGGCGAAATGGTGTTTCTACATTAGGGGATGCTTTGACAAATATGGGACTTAAGATGACCAACAAGGTAGCTATAACTCCTAGAGCTAGTCAAAGCTAGATGTGTAATGTCTTGGCAAATTTAAATACGTTTTTCATAAACTCCTCGGTTGAGTTGGAGCTAGACTTGAGCATTGGGCATTGATGCTTGGCTTGTGTTGTATTGGCACTTATCTTGTATTTAATGGATACACAAGTTTTTGTAGTCCATAATTATTTTTTTATTATTATGTATTCAGATGTTGGTCTTTNTTTTTTCAAGCTAAGGACAATGGAATGTTGAGCACCAGATATGTTTGGATAGCCATAGATTGGCTATCTTCAGTTTTATATTCTGGTCTAGTTGAAGCAAACAACATGAACTCGCTTCAAGGGTTAATCATCCTCCATCCACATACTCCAAATTTAGAACAATGGCATATATTCAGGCAAAGGTTGAAAAAATTACAATAGATAATATGGTTAATGTCTCTTTGAATGCATTTGGACTATATGCCTATGACATTATAGTGATGATTTCTCATTCTATCAATGCCTTCTTCAACCAGGGAGGGAATATCTCTTTTTCAGAACCATATATTCAAGGAAATTCAAAACAAAACCTCATGTCAAAGTTTGTTTCACAAGCAAAACAGAAATCACAATGTCGTGGCTGGTTCAATCCCTAGCAGCCCCATTTCAAGACCATGAAGACGAAAAAAGTGGAGGAGGAGGAATTGATGAATGTTCACATACAGAAACAGAAACAAGAGTAAAGGAAGATCTCTCACAGCTAAAGAACGGGATCCAAAAACAATTGTGGGGCATCACCTCATTCATAACCCCACCCTCACAAATCATCACTAAGAAGTCATTCGATAATGACCAGGATGAGAGTCAGGAGATGGACGGAACCCAGAATGAACCAGATGGGATTCGAACCGATCTCTCCCAATTTTCAATGCAGGTCAGATCAGGTTTTTCCCATATATCTACCACCTTACAAAGTCTAACGACAGATGAAATTGTAGATGAGGTCGAGGATTTGCCATCTCCTGCTCTAAATTTTCTAGCCAGTTTTGGCAGTGGCATAAATGAAATTTCCAAGTTGCGTCAAGTTTTGTTTTTTTTGTCGCTAAATTCCAGGAGGATGAAAGAGGAAGGGGAGGCTCGGGTTGTTGGGTTAATAGACGAAGTGCGATTTTTTTTTTCTGCAAGTATTTCACAACACCTGGGGATTTGGTTGGAGTTTCCTCTGGATGATGGTGATAACAAAGATTTTGATATGTTTGATATTCAACAGGTACATGTGTTGGCTGTGGAATGCTTAACCCCAAATTTTTCGTCTCTAAGGCTTGATATTTTCCTAGATTATATGAGTGATGGACAATTCTGGAAGATATACTTTGTCCTTTTACACCCTCAACTTAGCAAGGAAGATGCTCTTCTTCTTACAACGCCCGAAATATTAGAGGTTAGGGCACTGCTTTCAGAGGAGTCACAGAAAAGAAACAAGGCTAAATCAGTTAATGTTGGAAGAACCTTGGGCAGTCTAGAAAGGAACATTCTCCTAATGCCTCAGGAGCATAATTTTGAACATTTTTCACAAGTTGCAGACAATAGCGAAAAGGAAGAGTCTTTAAAGTCTGTAATTATAGAAACAATGGCACATGTAATCGCTAATAAATCTAAAGGTGAATATCATAATTCTATCCAGAGGGATTTATCTAATCACATAGCATCTACTGAGGATGTGGACCATGATGATGAGATGCAGATGTACAGAATTGGCTGCAAGAAGAACCAGGTAAAAATGATGCATCTCTATATACTACAACAGGATTGTCAAACGAGGAGGATGTTTCTTTTGGTTATCTATAAGATGATGATGATACACAAGTACAGACAGATTCAACGAAGAACCCAAAATAATCAGTTTACCTTGGTACAAGATCCATTAAATTTGTAACAACCGGAATTGGATGCAGACCTACCATGTTGGCACAAAGACAAAATCCCAGTGTTGTGTTTGGTGAAGCTCATGTTTCACTTATGAAACGGGGCTCTGATACCATATGTAACACCCATCCACAATGTTAAACAACTAATCTTTCATTTTATACATACACAATAACAAGTTTGTTTTAACATAATTTCATTGATTTTCATTTACACAATTCTTCCACATTTGCTCAATGATAAATCTAGATAACATGATGAAATAACTAATATGTTAACTCTATGATTTATAACTTAAAACAAAAGTATATACAAAATATCAATAACCAAATACCACTGAAAAGTACCTCCTCCTTAGCTTGTCGAAGCTCATCGGATGTAATGTAGTCCTGGGCGCTTCCAATCATTCTTTTCTCTCTTTCCTAGAGTGAAACAACAGAATCCTCCCTACCAACTAGGAACCTAGCCAGATTCCTAGCTTCAAGAAACCTTTTGGTTTCTTGGCCCTCCATGCCCATGACTCCAAGAACAACAAAGCACAAATGCTCAAAGAAAACCCTCACAAGAATTATTGCTTCCAAGAATTTCACAACCTCTCATCATGCTCAAACCTCTCCATCCTTCCCATCCTCTCTACTTCTTCTCCCTATTTATCAAGTTTCCATACACACTTCCCCAAGTCTCCTCAACCCCCTCATTATTATCCATCAACCTCCCTTATCATGATATTTTGGGAAAATATTAAAATAAAACTAAATATAAATGACTTGCATTAAACAACAATAAATAAAATAAAAAGTCTTTATTTTCATGCTAGCTGATAAATGTTATTTGATAATTTCCCCCAACATGTACATAACACCCCACCATTCTCATTTAATTCATCACACCCACCATCTATCAAAGTCAAGATGGTATTTAATACTTCTAGATATTTTTATGCAATATAATTTACATATTCAATAAACATTCAATTAAATAGTTAATAATTTACTTTAATAATTAATACATTAATTACTTATACTAGTGTAGATGGGTAGGGTATGTGTGCATAGCTAGCAAACAAATATCGCATTCATGTAATAAATATAAACAATCATTGCCTCTAGTGCATAGTTCCTATATGATCACCAAGACATGTAGGACAACAGATCAAGTAATGCATCATTTAATAATCTTAACGAACTAAATTACACCAATTCATCAATAACTCATTGTCACATTTAAAATTTCAATAGGAAATCAAAGAGGGTTTTAAACATGGTAGGAACCAAGTGACTAAACAATAGTGGCATCTCTAATCCTCAATCAATATTCTCAACTAACATCGAAGCATCCTTCCTTCCTAACCTACTTCCATCTTCCATCCTATCCTTTCCTCTGTTGGACTAAGATGGATTGTCAACTATATTGACCTAACTCCAGATAATACTCGTAAGAGGAAGTGTCATACATATCGACCAAGATTCCCCAACAGGAAACTAGCAATCGTCATCACACATCTAGGGGAGCATGACTTAACATAGCCCTCCCATGAATCTAGGCTTCGGAGGATAAACAGTGGGAAATACCTCCACCCCTCCTCATAGAACTAGGGTCAACACAACTAGCAGTCATTATCACATGTCTAGGGGAGCATGAATTCACACATCCCTCCCACGAATCTAGGTTTTGGAGGATAAATGATGGGAAATACCTCCACCCCTCCTCATACAACTAGGGTCAACACCCTACATAGGGCCATACTGTGCAACTATTGTTCTTAGAGTCACATCGTCAAACATCTACTCTGGGTAAGTTATACATCCTGTCAAAACCACACTTACCATAGATCATAGTAATATTTCAAAACATAAATTAAATAGTAAGTACAACTTATAGCATGCAATATCTTCTTGATATCTACGACATCCCAGTTACCTCAATACTATAGTCATTTGGCTCTCACACAGCTCGTCATCCTGTAGGTTAGTTCACCAATCACACATATTGATGTAGATACATCACAAATTTACATAAGAATCCATATTTCCATTGACGCTCAATTAAGAAATGTATTCTTATTTACATCATGCATTTCATCTATTATACATTCACAACATAACTTGAATTGGTATACATGTACTGAACTTACCCATTTTAATTTTCATGTTTAAATAATCAAATAACTATGTTTGTCATGAGCATATATCATGTAACATACAAATAGGTTTAGAGGTACACATCAGAATGTCTAACAAAGTCTAACTGACTCCAAATAAATCCTAATCTTTGAATTATTAAGATTAGTAAACAACAATGTTCTAACTATCTAAGGTCAAAATATCGGGCATTACATACACCCACCCTTCAAGAAACTTCGTCCCGAAGTTATGATCATTCGCAATATGAGGAGAATTTATGACACAACTTCTATTTATCTTTCGCGATAGCAAACCTTGCGTTATATTGGTCTCATTGGAAAATGACTTGATTAAAACATGTCAAGGCTATAAATATATTGATTGCAACTACGCTTATTTAGTAGGCACCTTACTATGTTTTGACTCTATTTTATTACCATTGGTAATCAAATTGATGAAACAACATCCTTCTCTTATAGAATTATTCTTCCTAAGTTGTATATTAAAGTATAGTCTTCTAGATTGATAGCCAATTAGAATCTTATCTCATTATTGGTTCTTTATTTAAGTGAATCTTATATTGAGTTCGTTCATAATTTGAGCCAAGCATATAATTCCACCTAGAATATCTTAAAAATTATAACCAATTATCATTGACTTTACTATCACTCTAACTTGAGTGATACAATACATATGCCATCATAAAATTTTGCATGCTTAGGAACATTGACTAATATACTACTAAATGATTTTCGTGTGATGTCATCACTTCACTGTTTGCTTTTCCATTGTCCTGAACATCTCTCTTCTCTTAAGTTGTATAGATTATATCTCAAACAAGCTAATTGTCTAGTATAGGATTCTCTTCATCACGGTCAAGGAAAATCCTTCTTTCTATCATCAATTCACTATTACAAACATGCCTATACATAAAGAACAACTTGTTGATATGTGGGTTAGTGAACATTTTATATCAATAATAAATTTACTACAAGATTTCATTCCAAAAATTTAGTTATTTGTCCTTGAGGTCTTCTCTTCTCAGCATTGTACTTCTTACGTCTCAAAATTATATCCTCCGTACCTACATAGTATTTATCAACTTTGGTAACTACCTCTTTTCTTGTCCATCTCTATCACTTTCAAGTTCTTTCCCCTTACTATGAAAGAAGATTAACGATGGGAAGTGTTTTCATCATTCCTCATCTAGATTTATTTATTTTCAAACACAATTTCTTCATAGGGAAAAATCTTTGTTAGTGAACAAGTAATTTCTAGACCAATTAATGTATTTCAAGGTATTTCCTACCATTTAGATAACTCATCCCTCTTACAACAGACTTGCGCATAGTGACTAATAGAACTCGGTTGATATACCATGCCACGCCTTATGACATAATAACACACATTGTAATGATACTTCACTTATCATTCTAAACTCAAGTTTTAAATTCAAAACATAGGCTCACTTACAATATCCATCTGAATGTTCATTAGAATGTGGAACTAAACATAAGCACCCACTACAGTCTTATGTTTTCAATATTGCCATACTAACCTACATAATGATTAAGTACAATGCACAACGTCCTCCTTCGCACTACACTCTCTCTAGGCTCAAGACTCTTTCCCACTCACTCCTAAGTATAGAAGCAACCCAAGTGCATAAACTATGCTCTTAAGATAGTAAAAATCCAATGGTACACCACGCCAAATTCTCCATTAGCTATGTAATATTTTTCTAGCCAATGGTAAATTTTCACACGACCTACCCTTTTTAGAGAATAAGTATCACTAGAAAAGTCTTGAATGTTCTCACATACACATCATATAATACCCATAAATTAGGAGTAGGACTCATCACTAGTTTCCACTCCTAACATTCACATTATGGTAAATTTAAAAGTTGTTGACCTTCTCATGAAAATAACCTCTCGCAATTGGTCAATTTCTTTCTTGTAACAATGACGTGTCATTTACTCTTACCGTTACTAAGGTTAGATCATCTTTAAGTGGTATTGTACAAGCCATACTTAGGATTGATAAGGTTAGATTCGTCCTTATTATCGCTACAAACCATGCTTGTGACTATGCTTTCATTTAAAATCGACTTTACTTGAGGTCTTCCACTTACTTACAAAGTGGAGGATAACCCTTAAGTCATTCATTAGAATGTTTCCCACATCAACAAATTATTTTTTAGGTTACAAGATTTGTTTCACTACATGACCCTTAATCTTAAAACATATCAATTTTGTCTTTAATTATAATATTCACTTTGAATTCTCTATTCCATACTCTAAGAATCATATTCCACACTCTAGCTTCAAGGGGTTACATAATTCTACACTTACAGTCCTTGTATTGTTGTTTCCCTATTGCAATGTGATGGACTTATACTCTTGATGCCACCCTATTTCCATAACAAGTTAGCTATACAACACTATGCACCACATTTACAATTTAAATATATATAACACATTTTATTAATCTAATTGATTTATTCTAACAACAGTTTTTACTATTTATTAATCTTTTATAAGCTTGAAACATGGGGTTCTCGTGAGTAAGCACTCCCTTGCCTCAACCATAATGCCTTTCTCATCCACAAGTGTTTTTTTTTTTTTAAGAGATATCATTACCTTATGGTCAAAACACCCTAACCATTATTATATATGATTAATTTATATGGTATAGTAGTATTACTATTTTACATACATTTTCCATTTATAAAATTTTACTTCCTAATATAAAACTTTTGATATTAATTTGATATATTTTATAAGAGATCTAAGGTGGAAGTGGGTGGTTAAAAACAATAATATATTAATAACACATAGAACACAATGTATATTTATCACTATTCACCATATTACTATTTCTTACATATTTACTCACAACTTAAGCTCATATATTTATAAAATATTTAATAAATTTCCCACAATTCAAGGTTGATTTAATTAATCTAGATCGCTTAAAAAGGTCCTCATCTATTAGTTGAATATGGTTTTTGTACTAGTAAAACTTAACGGATTAGTTAACATGTAGCATTTCAATATTTTATAGAAGGAATCATTCATCATACCAAAAACAAAAAAAGGTTCCCTATCCTCTAATATAATTCCAACATAATTCACATACTATTACAAAGATATCTTATGTACCAACTAGAAAGAAAATCTTAAGATTTTCACATATAACTAGAAAATAACATAATGACCACATGTCACCATCCATACATTTATAAAAGAAAACATAACACATATTCATTAAACCCAACCAAAAATAAAATAAAAAATAAAAACATAATAATATCATAAATCTATTCAAAAAATATATATATATTTTCATGAACTTAAAACTAACTACAAGGAGAGGCCATCTAACTTTCTCTCTTTTATATATATATATATATATATATATAGCAGCCATAAATGAACGAAAGAGAAAGGAACATTATCCTATATAGCGTAGATCAATGTAGTAGGTGTTACTTGTATATGTCTCATATCCATTGGTTTCTTTGAACCTCATGCTTTTATATATATAATAAAAAGATATATATCTTATCTTCTTTTGTGAAATCTCCTGCCTTTACATATTATCTTCACTGATTTCTCTCTGACATCTCAAACCTTTATATGTCAGTCCTTATGATTTATTTCAACAGAGAGACGTGTGCATCTCCATTGATTTCTTTCAACGTGTATATTTGTATATGTCTTATCTCCATTAATTTCTCTAAACATGTCTTTGGGCACGTTACAAGACAAGAATTTGATTTGATGGGTAGACTTTCCTAGATGTCTTTGGGCATTTTAAAAAACAAGAATTTGATTTGATGGTTAGACTTTCCCTACACATCTTTGGGCATTTTACAAAACAAGAATTTGATTTGATGGTTAGACTACTTCTGAATGTAATCCATGTAGTGAGCCTTTATGTCCAACAAAATAGGTGGATGGGTATTGATTCGTTGCACTGAACTTTTATCAATTGTTAGTTTGTCAACCAGTATTTTGAGTCTGTTTACAAGGTATTTTTATTGGTTGTGCAGATTTAATAAATAATTGATCGCTCGAAAGAAATATTCAGTGAATGATTGAATATAGAAACATTGTTCAAGATATCTACAATTGTTCTGAAATCAAAAAATGGCATATGTAGTCTCCTGCTCTTGTCTACAGATTACGGTTTTATAAGTGGAAGTTCCCCTGGATCTGTTGTTGACTAGGCCGAGTGCAACTCAGGAAGGATGTGTTTTGAACTTTGTAATGTCCCCCACCTCTTAGAGAGGTGAGGAGGAGACTCAGTGGCCTGGGCACCCCCACTAGGTCATAGTCTCACACTGAAGGGGGGGAAAGTCAAGAAGTTAAAAGTTATATTTTTAAGTTGACTTAAGAAAGGGAAAGGATAAAGGAGTAATAGATAACTCAACAAAAGAATAGAAGATTAACCCTGGGAGTTAACCTAACTCAACCGAGAATTAGAAGGAAAAGTATAAGTAAGAGGCTGGGGTGCACCTATTATTCATTCTGGTTTTTTATTAGCATTTGTTATTGCTCTTGAGCATTTAGTTTGGGGGTTTTGCTGTACAAACCCTTGGGAGAAACTCAGTGGTGAAATATCCACTCACCTTGTTCCACAGCTTGGTCTCGGGGATGAAAGACTCCTCCACACCATTCTAGTCTCCGGGCCAGTTTATCGAGGGAGGTTCGATCCAGCTTATCCTGAGGGCCTAGGGCCATTCCGACAGTTGGGTTTTGTTTGCAGGGGAATGACCATCAGTTTGAGGGATTTTCTGGAGGGTTATCATCATCCTACATTTTTCTGCAGATTGGGACGTCTCGAAGCCATAGGGGACATCCTGTGATTCAGTAAAACTCAGACCTAGGGAGATCTGCTTGAGATCTGAGCCTGAAACTTCTCCCATGGGATTCTCATAGCCCGATCTATATTCTTGGAGAGTTTCAGAGCATTTGGAGGCCTCCTTCATCAGGGACGAACCTGCTAGGGTTTCAGTCATCCAGTGGGGCACACCATTCAGTGGAGAATTCATATCTACGGAGTTCGAGAGTGGATTTGGGAATTTGGACATCTGGGTTTTCCTTGCAGTTGCCAGATTTATCATTTGGCATATTTATCGGGATGATTGGACATTTTTGGTAGCAGGGCAAAATTATTCAGGGCTTCAGCATTCTAGCAGGACGTGGCACTTTCCAGCTTGGAGGTTGAGCATTAGTACGGCTGAGATCTGCTTGATTTAGTCTTCATTGTATATCCATCCTTTGGAGGCTCATTTTGTATTGTCGGGAGCATTTTGTAGCAGCTCATATCTATTGCTTGTACGACCATCTGAGGTTTATGCCAGATCGTCCATCTATTGTATTCATCTTACATTGCTCATAATAAAAAGGTCAGATCTTTGCTTGTGCTTCTACATCTTGAATATATTGTGATCCCCATGTGTTGATGAATATTGTATACTCTTAAAAACTCAATAAATTAGTAGTAGTTAGTGATTCCAAGAAAGAATTTGGCTTGGGTTCATTACAGTGGTATCAGAGGCTCGATCCTCCAAACCTGTGGAGAGATCGGTGCATGCAGAAGTACAGGGGAATTGCCATGGGTCGAAGGAAGATAAACAACAGTGAAATAGAAGTAGAAGGGTCAGGAGATGACCATGAGCCTCAGGGCTTGGCTCTCTTAGTAACTAAATTTGATAATTTCCAACTAAACATGAACCGCACAGAAAGCACATTGGTCCGACAGTTGGATGAGTATCATGAAACCAGCAGAAGGGGATAGTCCGAAATCTCTGAAACCTTGAATAAAGTTGATGAGAATATACAGAAGATGAATGAGAACCAAACGAGGATAACTGACCTTCTGATGCAAGTAACCCATCGAGGAAAAGATCCTGATACAATGGGAAAAAGGAGGCTGGAGGGTCTGGTGGAACCCATGAGGAAGACAGATATAACCCGGAGAAAGCACCAAGATCTGAAGGAAGTCTTAGAGGTGGCACATTCCATGGGCAGATGGGTAGCAGGACCAATCATAGGCCATACGTGCCAGTGTTCACAGATGAACTGCTAGGCCAACACTCAGGTAGAAAAGCTAACCCCAGACCATACATGCCCACATTTACAGATGAGCAAGAGCAGCATGAACAGGTTGAAGATTTTGTGGCACAATTAGCCAGGAGTACCAGGGAATACTAAAGCTTGGATATGAAAGTTCAAAGACAGATGTCCCTAGATCAGTATTGTCAACTCAGGTTCAGGAACCAGCCTAGGACGAAACACAGGGGCAGCTTTGAGTTTGAGCGAAGGGCAGGGAAGATAGAGATTCCATACTTTGATGGTACGTCTAAGATGACAGCACAAGCATGGGTGCAAAAGCTGGATACTTACCTGCAGCTTAACCCCATGAGAGAGATGGAGGCCATCAAGTTTTCCACTATGTACTTGGATGGTAAGGCCCATGAATGGTGGTACCATGGGCTCACCACACTCAGCCACAACCAGATTGTATCCTATATAGAATTCACTCAGAGGCTCATTGATAGATTTGATCTAGGAGATCCTGAGTTACATTTCCGGGAGCTCACCCAACTCAAGCAAATAGGTAC
>ML781091.1:278725-297909 GCA_009831015.1 Picea engelmannii | reverse complement strand
AAGTGGAATTTACGATAACTTCCCCACAACTTGCTGATTTTTGGCCTTTCCAGGAGATCTCACTTGTATAGTGTGCCCCGCACACAATAATTGATATCAAATTCTAAAACTCGCACTCAAAGTACTACCGACTGTCCACGATCTAATGCAACCAGTTCCACTCAATTTGGATACTCCAGAAAGAAGTTATGCTTGTTTTACCTAGAACACTTTCTTGAGACTAGTCAATGGGGCTAGTCAGATACCCTATCTTACACAGGTTGTATCTACAAATTTAAGATGAACCAGATGCTGAACTTTTTTCCACAGATAAAATACTAATTTCTGTAAATTTTCTCCGGAGTTCAAGGTCTGAAACGTTACAGAAATTGTTTTATAGAAAAAATGCTACAATGATTCATTTCAGGATGATTCCAGAACCCTATATTGTACTGGCTGTATCTCCGAAAGTATAAGACCTCAGGAGCTGAATTTTTAACACAACGTACCTTGATCCTTCTTATAAAAACCCTTTAAGCCGTTCCTCCTGAAACGTTGTAGAAGACAAGTTATATCGAAAATTCCACGGTGTCTCAGATGTAGTAGCGAAACCCCAAGACCTTGAGCTCTGATACCATATGTTAAGAACCAAACATCAATATAGCATAGAAAAGCTTCAGGAAAGGTACTCAACGCCTTGAAAAAGAGATAATTTTAGATAATAAGCCTCTTCTAGGTGGCAACCTCCTTTTACCCCACTTAAATGTTCAAGTACAAGATGATTCAAAATGAAAATGTCTCCTTGGTATATATAGGAGACTAGGAGGTTTTAATGGCCTAAAGCCAACATAAATAAAATAACATTACTAATCTAAATCACAACTAATGGCCTAAAGCCGACATAAATAAAATAACATTACTAATCTAATATGCCCCAATTAAGTGGTAATGAGCCAATATTAGGGCTTAACACAACTAGCAGTCATCATCACATGTCTAGGGGAGTGTGAATTCACACAGCCCTCCCACGACTATAGGCTTCGGAGCATAAACGATGGGAAATACCTCCACCCCTCCTCATAGAAATAGGGTCAACACAACTAGTAGTCATCATCACATGTCTAGGGGAGCATGACTTCACACATCTCTCCCATGACTCTAGGTTTCAGAGGATAAATGGTGGGAAAAACCTCCACCCCTCCTCATAGAACTAGGGTCGAGACCCTACATAGGGCCATACTGTGCAACTATTGTTCTTAGAATCACGTCATCAAACATCCACTCTGGGTAAGTTGTGCATCTTGTCAAAACCACACTTACCATAGATCATATTAATATTTCGAATTATAAATTAAATAGTAAGTACAACTTATAACATACAATATCTTCTTGATGTCTACAACATCCGAGTTACCTCAATACTATAGTCATTTGGCTCTGACATAGCTCATCATCTTGTAGGTTAGTTCACCAATAACACATATTGATTCAAATACATCACAAATTTACATAAGGATCCATATTTGCATTTAAGCTCAATTAAGAAATGTATTCCTATTTACATCATGCATTGCATCTATTATAGATTCACAACATAACTTGAATTGGTATACATGTACCGAACTTACCCATTTTAATTCTCAGGTTTAAATAATCAAATAACTATCTTTGGCATGAGCATATATCATGTAAGATACAAATAGAACTAGAAGTACACATCTCAATGTCTAACAAAGTCTAACTGACCCCAAACAAAGGCTAAACTTTGAATTATTAAGATTAGTAAACAACAATGTTCTAACTACCTAAGGTCAAAATATGGGGCGTTACATACACCCACCCTTCAAGAAACTTCGTCCCGAAGTTATGACAACGGATCAAGTAATGCATCATTGAATAATCTTAACGAACTAAATTACACCAATTCATCAATAACTCATTGTCACACTTAAAATTTCAATAGGAAATCAAAGAGGGTTTTAAACATGGTAGGAACCAAGTGAGTAAACAATAGTGGCATCTCTAATCCCCAATCATCATTCTACACTAACATCGAAGCATCCTTCCTTCCTAACCTACTTCCATCTTCCATCCTATCCTTTCCTCTGTTGGACTAAGATAGAGCGTCAACTATATTGACATAACTCCAGATAGAACCCGTAAGTGGAAGTGTCATACATCTCGACCACGCTTCCCCAACAAGCAACTAGCAATCATCATCACATGTCTAGGGGAGCGTGACTTCACACAGCCCACCCACGAATCTAGGTTTCTAAGGATAAACGGTGGGAAATACCTCCACCCCTCCTCATAGAACTAGGGCCAACATAACTAGCAGTCATCATCACATGTCTAGGGAAGAATGAATTCACACATCCCTCCCATGACTCTAGGTTTCAGAGGATAAATGGTGGGAAATACCTCCACCCCTCCTCATAGAACTAGGGTCAACACCCTACATCAACCCATACTGTGAAACTACTGTTCTTAGAGTCACATCATCAAACATCCACTCTGGGTAAGTTGAGCATCCTGTCAAAACCACACTTACCATAGATCATAGTAATATTTTGAATCATAAATTAAATAGTAAGTACAACTTATAGGATACAATATCTTCCTGATGTCTATGACATCCCATTTACCTCAATACTATAGTCATTTGGCTCTCACATAGCTCATCATCTTCTTGGTTAGTTCACCAATAGCACATATTGATGCAGATACATCACAAATTTACATAAGAATCCATATTTGCATTGATGCTCAATTAAGAATTGTATTCCTATTTACATCATGCATTGCATCTATTATACATTCACAACATAACTTGAATTGGTATACATGTACCGAACTTACCCATTTTAATTTTCATGTTTAAATAATCAAATAACTATCTTTGTCATGAGCATATATCATGTAACATACAAATAGGTCTAGAGGTACACATCTCAATGTCTAACAAAGTCTAAATGACTCCAAACAAATGCTAAACTTTGAATTATTAAGATTAGTAAACAACAATGTTCTAACTACCTAAGGCCAAAATATGGGGCGTTACATACACCCACCCTTCAAGAAACTTCGTCCCGAAGTTATGACCATTCACAATATGAGGAGAATTTATGACACAACTTCTATTTATCTTTCGCGATAGAAAACCTTTCATTATATTGGTCTCATTGGACAATGACTTGATTAAAACATGTCAAGCCTATTAATATATTGATTGCAACTACGTCTATTTAATATGCATCTTACTATGTCTTGACTCTATTTTATTACCATTGGTAATTAAATTCATGAAATGACATGCTTCTCTTATAGATGTGTTCTTCCTAAGTTGTATATTAAAGTATACTCTTCTAGTTTGATAGCCAATTAGACTCTTATCTCATTATTGGTTCTTTAGTTAAGTGAATCTTATATTGAGTTTGTTTGTAATTTAAGCCAAGCATATAATTCCACCTAGAATATCTTAAAAATTATAACCAATTATCAATGACTTTACTATCACTCTAACTTGAGTGATACAATACATATGCCATCATAAAATTTCCCATGCTTAGGAACATTGACTAATATACTACTAAATGATTTTCATGTGATGTCATCACTTCACTGTTTGTTCTTCCATTGTCTTGAATATCTCTCTTTTCTTAAGTTGTATAGATTGTATCTCAAACAAGTAAATTGTCTAGTATAGGATTCTCTTCATCACGGTCAAGGAAAATCCTTCTTTCTATCATCAATTCACTATTACAAACATGCCTATACATAAAGAGCATCGTGTTGATATGTGGGTTAGTGAATATTTTATATCAATAATAAATTTACTACAAGATTTCATTCCAAATATTTAGTTATTTGTCCTTGTGGTCTCCTCTTCTCAGCATTGTACTTCTTACGTCTAAATATTATATCCTCTATACCTACATAGTACTTACCAACTTTGGTAACTAGCTCTTTTCCTGTCCATCTCTATCACTTTCAAGTTCTTTACCCTTACTATGAAAAAAGTTTAACGATGGGAAGTGTTTTCATCATTCCTCGTCTAGATTTATTTATTTTCAAACACAGTTTCTTCATAGGGAAAAATCTTTGTTAGTGAACAAGTAGTTGCTAGACCAATTAATGTATTTCAAGGTGTTTCCTCCCATTTAGATAACTCATCCCTCTTACAATGGACTCATGCATAGTGACTAATAGAACTCGGTTGATATACCATGCCACGCCTTATGACATAATAACACACATTGTCATGATACTTCACTTATCATTCGAAACTCAAGTTTTAAATTCAAAACATAGGCTCACTTACAATATCCATTTGAATGTTCATTAGAATGTGGAACTAAACATAAGCACGCACTACAGTCTTATGTTGTAAATATTTCCATACTAACCTACATAATGATTAAGTACAATGCACAATTTCCTCCTTCGCACTACACTCTCTCTAGGCTCAAGACTCTTTCCCACTCATTCCTAAGTATAGAAGCAACCCAAGTGCATAAGGTATGCTCTTAAGATAGTAAAAATCCAATGGTACACCACACCAAATTTTACATTAACTATGTAATATTTTTCTAGCCAATGGTAAATTTTCGCACGACCTCCCCTTTCTAGAGAATAAGTATCACTAGAAAAGTCTTGAATCTTCTCACATACACATCATATAATATGCATAAATTAGGAGTAGGACTCATCACTAGTTTCCACTCTTAACATTAACATTATGGTAAATTTAAAAGTTGTTAACCTTCTCATGAAAATAACCTCTCGCAAGTGGTCAATGTCTTTCTTGTAACAATGACATATCATTTACTCTTAGCATTACTAAGGTTAGATCATCTTTAAGTGGTATTTTTCAAGCCATACTTAGGATTGATAAGGTTAGATTCATCCTTATTATTGCTACAAACCATGCTTGTGACTAAGTTTTCATTTGAAATCAAATTTACGTGCAGTCTTCCACTTACTTACAAAGTGGAGGATATCTCGTAAGTCATTCATTACAATGTTTCCCACATCAACAAATTATTTTCTAGGTTACATGATTTGTTTTACTACATGACCCTTAATCTTAAAACATATCAATTTGGTCTTTAATTATAATATTCACTTTGAATTATCTATTCCATACTCTAAGAATCATATTCCACACTCTAGCTTCAAGGGGTTACATAATTCTACACTTACAGTCATTGTATTGTTGTTTCCCTATTGCAATGTGATGGACTTATCCTCTTGATGCCACCCTATTTCCATAACAAGTTAGATATACAACACTATGCACCACATTTATAATTTAAATATATATAACACATTTTATTAATCGAATTGATTTATTATAACAACAGTTTTACTATTTATTAATCTTTTATACGCTTGAAACATAAGGTTCTCCTGAGTAAGCACTACCTTGCCTCAACCATAATGCCTTTCTCATCCACAAGTGTTTCTTTTGTTTTTAAGGGATATCATTACCTTATGGTCAAAACACCCTAACCATTATTATATATGATTAATTTATATGGTATAGTAGTATTACTATTTTACATACATTTTCCATTTATAAAATTTTACTTCCTAATATAAAACTTTTGATATTAATTTTATATATTTTATAAGAGATCTAAGGTGGAAAAGGGTGGTTAAAAACAATATTATATTACTAACACATAGAACACAATGTATATTTATACCTCTTCACCATATCACTATTTATTACATATTTACTCACAACTTAAGCTCATATATTTGTACAATATTTAATAAATTTTCCACAATTCAAGCTTGATTTAATTCATCTAGATCATTTAAAAAGGTCCTCATCTATTTGTTGAATATGGTTTTTGTACTAGTAAAACTTAATGAACAAGTATCATTTGAATATTTTATGGAAGGAATCATTCATCATACCAAAAACAAAATGAGGTTCCCTATCCTCTAACATAATTCCAACATAATTCACATACTATTCCAAAAATATCTTATGTATCAACTAGAAAGAAAACCTTAAGATGGTCACATATAATTAGAAAATAACATAATGACCACATGCCACCATACATACATTAATAAAAGAAAACATAACATATATTCATTAAACCCAACCAAAAATAAAATAAAAAATAAAAACATAATAATATCATAAATCTATTCAATTTTTTTTATATATATTTTTATGAACTTAAAACCAACTACAAGGAGAGGCCATCTAACTTTCTCTTTGATTGATATATATATATATATATATATATATATATATATATGAACGAAAGAGAAAGGAACATTATCCTATACAGCGTAGATCAATTTAGTAGGTGTTACTTGTATATGTCTCATCTCCATTGGTTTCTTTGAACCTCATGCTTTTATATATATAATAAAAATATATATATCTTATCTTCCTTTGTGAAATCTCCTGCATTTACATCTTATCTTCACTAATTTCTCTCTGAAATCTCAAACCTTTATATGTTATCCCTTTTGATTTATTTCAACAGAGAGATGTGTGCATCTCTATTGATTTCTTTCAACGTGTATATTTTTATATGTCTTATCTCCATTAATTTCTCTCAACATGTCTTTGGGCACGTTACAAGACAAGAATTTGATTTGATGGGTAGACTTTCCTACATGTCTTTGGGCATTTTACAAAACAAGAATTTGAAGACTACCCCTGAATGTAATCCGGGTAGTGAGCCTTTATGTCAAACAAAATAGGTGGATGGGTATTGATTCATTGCACTGAACTTTTATCAATTATTAGTCTGTGAACCAGTATTTTGAGTTTGTTTACAGGGTATTTTTATTAGTTGTGCAGATTTAATAAATAATTGATCTCTCGAAAGCAATATTCAGTGAATGATTGAATATAGCAACATCGTTCAAGATATCTACAATTGTTCTAAAATCAAAAAATGTCATATGTAGTCTCCTGCTCTTGTCTACATATTACAGTTGTATAAGCGGAAGTGCCCCTACATTTATTGTTGACTAGGTCAGATGCAACTCAGGAAGGATGTGTTTTGAACTTCACATCCTTGCACACGTTTTGCTGCATTATATTTTTTTTGTTGTTATGTTATAACTGTTATTGGAGCTAGTTGGATTTTGTATCTGAAGATGGAATTTATTATTTCCCTTAAACAATCCTTGTGTTGTAGTTTATTCTATTGTTATTTGCGTAAGCATTTTGAATGGTAGAATTCACAGTTTCAATACAAATACTTTCAGCAAAGCAAGTGAATATGTATTGATTCGTATTTAGTGGATTTTATGAGTCTCTACTAGTATTTGGAGTATGTTTATAAGTTTATTTATTTATTTATTTATTTATTTATTTATTTATTTAGGCATTCATATATTAAATAAATTATTGATACCATATTTAAAGCCTACCTATTTAAAGGCTTTACACATTCAGGCAATTGCTTCCATCTCAAAAGCATCATTGCGGCTTTTGTGGATTTTTGTCATTGGAGAAAAGTTATGGTTGTGTATGTGGATAACGACTATGGGTGAAATGGTTTTTTTACATTAGGGGATGCTCTGACAAATATGGGACTTAAGATTACCAACAAGGTAGCTATAACTCCTAGAGCTAGTCGAAGCTAGATGCGTAATGTCTTGGCAAACTTGAATACATTTTTCATAAACTCCTCGCTTGACTTGGCGCTCGACTCATGCACTGGGATTTGATGCTTGGCTTGTATTGTATTGGCACTTAGCTTGTATTTAACGGATACATGAGCTTTTGTAGTCCATAATTTTTTTATTATTATTATGTATTCAGATGCAGGTCTTTAATTTTTTTTATTTTTATTTTTTGAAGCTAAGGATAATGGAATGTTGAGCACCGGATATGTTTGGATAGCCACAGATTGGATATCTTCAGTTTTAGATTCTGGTCTAGTTGAAGGAGATGACATGAACTTGCTTCAAGGGTTAATCAACCTCTGTCCACATACTCCAAATTCAGGACAACAACGTATATTCAGGAAAACGTGGAAAAATTTACAATAGATAATATGGTTAATGTCTCTTTGAATGCATTTGGACTATATGCCTATGATAGTATAGTGATGATTGCTCATTCTATCAATGCCTTCTTGAACCAAGGAGGGAATATCTCTTTTGCAGAACCATATATTCAAGGAAATACAAAACAAAACATCAAGTCAACGTTTGTTTCACAGGAAGAACAACAATCATAATGTCATGGTTGGTTCGATCCCTGGCAGCTCCATTTCAAGACCATGAAGATGAGAAAAGTGAAGGAGGAGGAATTTATGAACTTTCACCTACAGAAAGAGAAGCGAGAGTAAAGGAAGATCTCTCACAGCTGAAGAATGCGCTCAAAAAACAATTGTGGTGCATCGCCTCATTCATAGACCTGCCCCCACAAATCAGCACTGAGAAGTCATTGGATAATGACCAGGATGAGAGTCAGGAGATGGAAGGAACCCAAAATGAACCAGACGGGATTCGAACCAATCTCTCCCAATTTTTGAGGCAGGTCAGATCGGGGTTTTCCCGGATCTCTACGACCTTACAAAGTCTAATGACAGATGAAGTTGTAGATGAGGTCGAGGATTTGTCCTCTCCTGCTCTAAATTTTCCGGCAAGTTCTGGCAGTGGCATAAATGAAATTTTCAATCTTGCATCAAGTTTTTTTTTTTTTTTGCCATTAAATTCCGAGAGGATGAAAGTGGAAGGGGAGGCTTGGGTAGTTGGGTTAACAAACGAAGTATGCTTTTTGTTTTTTTTCTACAAGTATTTCACAGCACCCGGGGACTTGGTTGGATTTTCCTCTGGATGATGGTGATGACAAAGATTTTGATATGTCCGATGTTCATTAGGAGAAAACATTGGTTGTTGAACGCGTAACCCAAAATTTGTCATCTCTAAGGCTTGAGATTTGCCCAGATTATATGAGTGATGGACAATTCTGGAAGATATACTTTGTCCTTTCACACCCTCAACTTAGCAAGCAAGATTCTCTTCTTCTTACAACACCGCAGATATTAGAGGTTGAGGAACTGCTTTCAGAGGAGTCACAAAAAAGAAACAAGGCCAAATCAATTAATGCTAGAAGAAGTTTGCGCAGTTCAGAAAGGAACATTCTCTTGATGCCTCAGGAGCAGAATTTTGAACATTTTTCACAAGTTGCAGACAACAGCGAAAAGGTAGAGTCTTTAAAGTCTGTATTTCTAGAAACAATGGCACATGTAATCGTTAATAACTCTGAAGGTGAATATCACAATTCTAGACAGAGGGATTTGTCTAGTCATGTAGCATCTACTAAGGATGTGGACCATGATGATGAGATGTAGATGTAGATAATTGGTTGCAAGAAGAACCAGGTAAAAATGATGCTTCTTTATATACTGCAACAATATTGTCAAATGACGAGGATATTTATTTTGGTGATCTATAAGATGATGATGATACACAAGTACAAACAGATTCAATGAAGAACCCAAAATAATGGGTTTACCTTGGTACAAGTTCCATTCAATTTGTAAGAACCCAAATTGGATGCAGACCTACCATGTTGGCACAAACACAAAATCCAATGTTGTGGGTGGTGAAGCCTAGCTTTCACTATTGAAACTGGGCTCTGATACCATATGTAACACCCATCCACGATGTTAAACAATTAATCTTTCATTTTATACATACATAATAACAACTCTGTTTCAGCATAATTACATTGATTTTCATTTACACAATTCTTCTACATTTGCTCGATGATAAATCTAGATAACATGATGAAATAAGTAATATGTTAACTCTATGATTTATAACTTAAAACAAAATTATATACAAAATATCAATAACCAAATACCATCGAAAAAAACCTCCTCCTTAGTTTGTTGAAGCTCATCGATTGCATTGTAATCTTGGGCGCTTCCAAGCATTCTTTTCCCTCTTTCCCAGAGTGAAACAACATAATCCTCCCTTCCAACTAGGAGCCTAGATGGATTCTTATCTCCAATAAACCTTTTGGTTTCTTGGCCCTCCGTGCCCATGACTCCAAGAACAGCAAAGCACAAACGCTCAAAGAAAACTATCACAAGAATTATATCTTCCAGGAATTTCACAACCTCTCATCATGCTCAAACCTCTCTATCCTCCCCCTCCTCTCTACTTCTTCTCCCTATTTATCAAGTTTCCATACACACTTCCCCAAGTCTCCTCAACCCCCTCATTATTATCCATCAACCTCCCTTATCTAGATATTTTGGGAAAATATTAAAATAAAACTAAATATAAATGACTTGCATTAAACAACATTAAATAAAATAAAAAGTCTTTATTCTCATGCTCGCTAATAAATGTTATTTGATAATTTTCCCCAAAATGTACATAACACCCCACCATGCTCATTTAATTCATCACACCCACCATCTATCAAAGTCAAGAATGTATTTAATGCTCCTAGATATTTTTATGAAATATAATTTACATATTCAATAAACATTCAATTAAATATTAAATAATTTACTTTAATAATTAATACATTTATTACTTATACTAGTCTACATGGGTAGGGTATGTGTGTGTAGCTAACAGACACATATCTCATGCATGTACTAAAGATAAACAATCATTGCCTCTAGTGCATAGTTCCTATATGATCACCAAGACAGGTAGGACAATAGATCAAGTAATGCATCATTTAATAATCTTAACGAACTAAATTACACCAATTCATCAATAACTCATTGTCACACTTAAAATTTCAATAGGAAATCAAAGAGGGTTTTAAACATGGTAGGAACCAAGTGAGTAAACAATAGTGACATCTCTAATTCCCATTCAGTATTCTCAAGTAACATCGAAGCATACTTCCTTCCTAACCTACTTCCATCTTCCATCCTATCCTTTCCTCTGTTGGACTAAGATGGAGCGTCAATTATATTGACCTAACTCGATATAGAACCCGTAAGTGGAAGTGTCATACATCTTGACCAAGCTTCCCCAACACAAAACTAGTAGTTGTCATCACACGTCTAGGGGAGTGTGACTTCACACAACCCTCCCACGACTCTAGGTTTCGGAGGATAAATGGTGGCAAATACCTCCACCCCTCCTCATAGACCTAGGGTCAACACAACTAGCAATCGTAATCACATGTCTAGGGGAGCGTGACTTCACACATCCCTCCCACGACTCTAGATTTTGGAGAATAAATAGTGGGAAATACCTCCACCGCTCCTCATCAAACTAGGGTCAACACCCTACATCAAGCCATACTGTGTGGTGCAGATTTCCCCTGCCTTAGTAGGTTCTGCATGACCTCCTAGTCTAAGGATCGTTCACAAAATAACTTCATAGCTTAAGTGGCTCCTTGGGATCCCTATCGAAACCTCAACATTTGATCCAGAGGTCCTTGTATGAAGACTGCACCTGTGTGAACATAGACTAGGTGTGAGATTTCATCTCCTCATGGCCTCGTAATATGACCGTGTATCTTTTCCTGAAATGGAATTTTGGGCTTCGGGACTCCCTAAGTCTTGATGTCGAGAGCCTATTCCTTCTCAATCCTCCGATATCCGAAATACCAAAATGTCGAAATGGCACTCAACGACAATTATCCCCGTAGGCCATATCTCAATCCATGTGATCTCTTTTCCCTATGACTGCAGTCTTCTTCGGGGTTTTCAACATCAAGAGTCCTGGCTCTTAGTTATTGGGATTTCCGAAGTGCCAATCCCCGAAATGCTGAAATCCTTTGCCCGGCTTCCTCCTCCAAAGTTGTGTCACACTTCACGACTTCGATACTTCTGATGTGAAGTATCCCAGCTTCTTATCTGCAGGATCCCTAGTATGCTGAAATCCAAAATCCCCGCCTTCAATGTCCTGCTCCCATGACACGTCACGCTTTCACGACTTCGGGTTTTTCTTACCCAAGAGCACAAACATCTTGTCCTCCAAGACTTCCAAAATCCTGGATCTCATTATGTTGAAATCTGAACCGATGTTATTCTCCTGGATGTTTTTGGGAATTCGCATTTTGGAACTTCGCAAATCCCTTTGCTCATGTTCCTGCCCTCTCGCACTCCCGGTATCTGAAATACTGAAGTAACGAAATCCCGAAACTCTGGTCCTCCTTCTCACGATCCTCCTTCTCCTGAGTGAGATCAACGGTGCTAAGCCTCCCTTATTCGATGGCTCAGATCCTTTCGGGATTTTATGGGTCAAGAGCTCTAAAATCTTATCCTTGGCATTCCCGGTATCTGGAATGTCAAAATACCAAAATTTCAATCTATGTCCCTCCTGAACCAACAGCTATGATCCAACTGGATCGACGACTCAACATCCTTTCAATAATTTTTCTTTAAATCTTGACCGCTTGGCATGTGTCCAACTATTCGATGGTCACAACGCTTTCGGGACTTTGACGAGTTCTCTTCTCTGCACACGAGGGTTAAACCTTGTGCTCCTTTCCCCAGATCCGATGGCTATCGGCTATCTGTGCAAGATTTGATGGCCCAGATCTGTTCCTTCCCTGTGCACTCTTTTGTTTCTACCTGGACATGAAACTCGACGGTCCAGATCTCGCTTCTTTAGCTCCGATCCAACAGTAGTTGTAGCTCCCTCCTGAGCTAGTGCTTCTTCCTTCCCTTGGAATACTTCCCAAGTTTCAAAGGCCTCGGCCTTTGCATCCTTCGCAAAGCCTGTTCCATGGTTCTCGCCTGCATTCTCAAGACATTGTCTGTCCTAAGCTTTGTCGACTCTTTCTCACTAAAGGGTGTCTCGACTTCTATGATTCCTATAGGGTCTCTGCACACAACCAGGTGCTATCTATCCTAAGCTTCTGGACTTATAATAAGTCCTCATTCTCGCTCTCATTCCTGCACTCGACCTCCTGAGCTCCTAGACTTGAACCAATGTCCTTTTGTGCTCACTCCTTGAGCTTGGCAAGCCTCCAGATGGTTATCGATCAACACTTCAATCGACTGTCGGCCTGGTGCACTCCTTGTACAAGTCTCTGTCCTCTTTGAGCTTCAACTACTCAAACCCCAATGGTCTCTGCCCCTTTCTCTCCTTGAACGGATGGAAATTCCCTCTGGCAATTTCCTTCTCAAGAACACCTTGCTGAGCCTACAGGGCATTCAGTAACCCT
This sequence comes from Picea engelmannii, assembly GCA_009831015.1. Classification (NCBI taxonomy): domain Eukaryota; kingdom Viridiplantae; phylum Streptophyta; class Pinopsida; order Pinales; family Pinaceae; genus Picea; species Picea engelmannii. Next base: position 284,786 of record ML781091.1, on the reverse strand, counting down.
CTGAAGGTCCCCTTGTGACACTTCTTCTTCTCTGAACTCAAGGCAGGAGTTCCTTCTGTGCTCTCAACACTTGCTCAATTCCCTCCTGGTAGAGCTTCCAGAATCCTTAATGATTTTGCCTTCTCAATTAACTTGAAACAGAATTCTCCTCCCGTTCCCTCTATGTGCACACTTAATTCCCTTCTGGCAGAGCTTCTAGATAATTCTCAGAAATTTTGTCTTCTTTTTGAACTTAGAATAGAGTTCTCCTTCTATGCACCTCTTGCACACATTCGATTCCCTCCTAGGAGAGCTCTTCATAACCTTAAGTAGTTCTGGTTTCCCCCTTCATGCTCTCCTCTGCACAGTTCCTACCTCCAAGGTGTTCATCAACCTTGAGGTTTCTTCCTTAGTCTAAGACTTCCTCTGGTGCGCGCTCCTAGCACATCCTTGTTTGAATCCACAGAATTCAAAAGTGCACTCGTTGCACTGGCTTGTAGAACCCACAGTGTTCTATCATGCACTCCTTGCATGAAGCCACAAAGAACCCAGACCTGAAATCAAAGAACTTCGAACAGATAGGGAAATATTTCTATCTCCTGCAGATTGAACTTAACATACATATACAAGATATACTGAACACATGAAACATTCACACAACACAGAATGACATGCAGGAAAAACTATTGTTTGTATTAATGTAAAATGCATCTTTTGTAATGTGTTCAAGCTCAGACTTTGATAGAGTCTCAGCTCCTTCTCTCCTCTCTACTCTACAACTCGTCTCATGCAGAGCTCCCCTAAATACTACTCCAAAATAAGATCCAAGATATTTTACATGAGGGGCTCTTTGAGCTCTTCCCTCCATCTCACCTACTCAATTCAATTACATTGAATTTTACAATTAATGGTTGTCTAGTCCAGATCGAATCTAGATCCAGCCTTACAACCATTAAAGGCTACTTCTACCTAATGCCTGCTCAAAGGAACGACTTTGGCTCTACCAGCCTTACATACATTTAATACAATTTAAAATTCAAAATGTGAGAGGATTGGCGCCTCTCTTCCTTGAATGTGCTCTTTGAATGCATTGAGTGGGTTGGTTGACTAGCGCATGGTTGGATGGAGTGATGCTCCTGCATCATACTCCTCTGCTGTGAAAACATCATGAGCTCCTGCTCATGAGCTCCCCAGCGTCACTGTTGAAATCCACCTGGATCCCAAACAACTCTTTGGAGTTGTCCATCTGCTCCACCTCTCTATTGATGTTGTTGCATCTGTTGTTGCTTACCTACTGCTTTGGTAGGTCCTTTGTTGTTCATCTTCCCTCTGCTGATCTCCTCTGATGATTTCAACATCATCTTTCTGAGTTTTTCTGTCTCCTCGTCCAGCTGCTCCAATGGTTGTCTCTATTCATGCAGTCTCCTCGACTGCATTTCTTCTCTGCAAATGGGAAGATCATCATGATCCCCCATTCCATCTCCTCCACCTTTTGTGGTCTTAACTTGCCACTTTGTGGCAGATTCCAATTCTGCAATCTCATTATTGAGCTACTCATCTTCTCCCTGTGACAGTGTTGTTGTTGCCAACTCTCCTACTGGTATATCTCCAGCTCTCTCCAGCTACTCCTTAGACTGGAATTCACCTTCATCTTCTTCCAACCTGATATGTTGGATGTACATGCCCTGCACCTTCACCCTTCTCTCCAGGGCTTCAAACTCTTGATACAACTCAGCAAAATCTATGATGTCTGCTTCCTCTTCTTTTTCTCCAGCTGTAAGCTTCAATGCTGTAGTCATTTCAACTTCCTGGCTGAAAAATTTGAGCCATTCCTTAGAATGCTCATTTCCTTCTTCTACTTGGGTATATTTTGATATTTGCTCCAATTATTCTTTCATGACAGTCTGTGCTAGATGTCTTTCTTCTATTGTTTCTTCAGCAACACAGACTTTTGCCTCCCCTGGGCGATGTGGAAGAAATATTCAAATTCCTCCAATGATCAGAGAATAGTTCTGATCCTATTTCTCTGTCAGTTTCCCTCACTGATATGAACTCAGTTGTGATCTCATCTACTCTCCCTTGCCCTCCTGTAAGTATGGGATTTCTTCTCTGCTGCTCTCTTGGCACTCTGTGAGATCCTCGGATCTCATCTCATTTCCATCCTAGAAATCTAAATTTACAGTCCTTCCCTCTTGGTAGTCTATGAGATCCCACAGTGATCTCATATCATTGCCGTCTTGGCAATGTGAAATTCCCTCGTTTTCCTCTTGACAATCTATGAGATCCCGCAGCGACCTCATTTCATTTCCCTCTTGGAAATTAGGAATTTTTGTTCTACCCCCCTAGCAGTTTATGATATCATCTAGTGATCTCAGTTCATCCTCATCACTGAGATTTCTCCCAGCCTATGGTTCACATATCTGAACCATTTCCATATGCTCATCCCTGAGGCTTTCAGTATGCCTCATCCATCCTCTCATTAGAATCTGTTGTCTTATGGCCACCAATCCCCTGACTGGCCATTTTATCTTTGTATTCATGGGCCATTCATACACCCATATCAACTTTGCATTTTTTTTCATCTGCAATGCTAGAATTTCCATCCCCTCCCTGATATCGGCAAGTTCCTTATCCACCTCATCTTTTCTCGGTTGTTGGTGGTTCTTATTTCCATCGCATCTTTGGTTTTCAGTCCTGCCTTCTGTCTGCCTTCTTGGAAAACTCACTGCTGTAACTCTACAACTAAGATCTTACAACCTCTCCTACAGTCCTCCTGACTATCTATTTGACTGTTTCCTACCTGCAAACAATCACCATAGAGTTCCAATGCTCTTTCCTCCTCTACCTGTCTCTGCAAGTTGCCTCTGATACCAAACTGATGTATATCATAGTATTTTCCTTTCTCCTCTCACTTCCTCTGCCTATAATATACAAACAGAGTCAAGCTCTAATACCACTTGATGTTATCAGAATCTCTCCTTTCAATTCCTTTGTTTTCTATCTACAAACAAAATCCTTCTCTGATACCACTTGGTGCAGACCCCCCCTGCCTCAGCAGGTTTTGCACGACCTCTCAGTCTAAGGATCGTTCACGAATTCACTTCTGAGCCAAAGCGGCTCCTTGGGATCCCTATCGGAACCTCAACATTCGATCCACAGATCCTTGTATGAAGACTCCACCTGTGTGAACATACACCAGGCGTGAGATTCCATCTCCTCACGGACTCTGAATATGACCGTCTATCTTTTCCTGAAATGGAATTTTGGGTTTCGGGACTCCCTGAGTCTTGATGTCGAGAGCCTCTACCTTCTCGATCCTCCAATCTTTGAAATGCCGAAATGGCACTCAACGACAATTAGCCCCCTGGTCCATATCTCAATCCATGTGATCTCTTTTCCCCGTGACCGCAGTCTTCTTTGGGGTTTTTAACATCAAGAGTCTCATCTCTTAGTTATTGGGATTTCCGAAGTGTCGATCCCCGAAATGCCGAAATCCTTGGCTTGGATTCCTCCTCGAAAGGTGTGTCACACTTCGCAACTTCGGGACTTCTGATGTGAAGTATTCTGGCTTCCTATCTGTGGGATCCCTAATATGTCAAAATCCAAAATCCCCACCTTCAGTGTCCCTCTCTTAGGACACATCACCCTTTCATGACTTCGGGTTTTTCGTACCCAAGAGCATGGACTCCTTGTCCTCCGAGACTTTCGAAATCCTGAACTCTGGTATGCCAAAATATGAACCAGCGCTATTCTCTTGGACGCTTCCGAGAATTTGCGTTTCAAAACATCGCAAATCTTGTTGCTCAAGTTCCTACCCTCTCGCACTCCTGGTATCCAAAATCCTGAAACTCCGGTCCTCCTTTTCCCGGTCCTCCTTCTCGTGAGTGAGATCAATGGCGCTAAGCCTCCCTGATCTGACGACTCGGACCCTTTCAGGATTTTATGGGTCAAGAGCTCCGAAATCTTATCCTTGGCATTCCTGGTAGCCAAAATGCCGAAATGCCGAAATTTTGATCTATGTCCCTCTTGAACCAATGGCTACGATCCAACTAGATCAACGGCTCAGCATCCTTTCAGGAATTTTCTATAAATCTTGACCTCTTTCCATGAGTCCACCTGCTCAATGGTCATGATGCTTTTAGGACTTTAATGAGTTCTCTTCTCTGCATACGAGGGTTAAACCTCATGCTCCTTTCCCCAAATCTGATGGCTATCAGTTATCTACGCAACATTTGAAAGCCCAAATCTGTTCCTTCCCTGTGCCCTCTTCTGCTGCTTCCTGGACATGAAACTCGATGGTCCAGATCTCACTTCTCTAGCCCTGATCCAACGGTAGTTGTAGCTCCCTCCTAAACTAGTGCTTCTTCCTTCCCTTGGAATATTTCCCAACTTTCAAAGGCCTTGTCCTTTGCTTCCTCCGCAAATCCTGTTCCTTGGTTCTCACCTGCGTTCTCAGGATGTTATCTCTCTTGAACTTTGTCGACTCTTGCTCACCAAAGGGTGTCTCGACTTCTGTGATTCCTACAAGGTCTCTGCACACAACTAGGTGTTATCTATCCTGATCTTCAAGACTCAGAATAATTCCTCACTGTCACTCCCATTCCCGCGCTCGACCTCTTGAGCTCCTAGACTTGAACCAAAGTCCTTTTGCGCTCACTCCTTGAGCTTGAAAATCCTCCAGATGGTTGTTGATCAACACTTCAACCGAGTGTCAACCTGGTGCACTCCTTGCACAGGTCTCTTTCCTCTTTGAGCATCAATTGCTCAAACCCCAAAGATCTCTACCCATTTTTCTCCTTGAAGGGATGGAAATTCCCTCTGGCAATTTCCTGCTCAAGCACACCTTGCTGAGTGTAACATCCCGCTCTAGCGCACTGAGAAAACTTATTATTTGAGGACACTTGCTCGCAAGTGATCTGGACTTTTATGATGTTAGAACATTTATACTTGATTATGATGTGATTGACATATGACATGATGTGTTACTATTTGATGTAGACAGGTGCTATTGACTCAGTTTTATTGAGTGTGCAAGGTTTTTGACCTTGAGGATGCAGAGGCATCGGTAGAACCTCCTTGGACTCTGGACTGAGTCAGGGAGTGTGCTTTTGGGTTGATATATTTAGTGCGATGTTTCATTTGATTTGATGATTTGATATTGATATTTCTGACATGATTGTTGATGATGCAGGCTGATGATAGCTTGCCGACCAGACTCACATATGGAGTAAAGGGGCCACACACAATTCCAGAGAGGTTGAGGGAGAGGGGTGGACATTAGCCCTGCCACCACCTACTAGCACTCCCGCCATGGCTCGAACTGTAGGTTAACGATTACCTAGTTCGAGAGGATCCACGATGTCGTGAGGGCAGACTGTGACAGTGGCTCACGATGATTATAAGGGGAACACAATAAGGCGGGGGCCTTATTCCTTAGAACCCCTTAGTCTCCCACAAGTTCACCTGGCGGAGTGTTGACTCCAGGGGTTATATATGTCTACCAATCATTCCAGTTGGTGAGTGGCACCTTGGAGCACGTGGTGTATCCTGAAGGGAACGTCGCACAAAAGAAATTCAAGTGGCGAGTGGCACCCTTGGAGCACGTGGTGCATCCTGAAAGGGCACGTCGCACAAAAGAAATTCAAGAGGCGGGTGGCACCCTTGGAGCATGTGGTGCGTCCTGAAGGGCACGTCACAATATTGTGGATGAAGGAGTTATCCTAAATATCCCTAAGACATCAACACCTAAAAAAAATCCTTAAACCATTCCCCTAACCAGGGGTCGCCAGTTCAGAATTTGAGCCCTATGTCAAAAGAAAAAAGAAAAAAAAAACATAATTCAAGACTATACATTAAATATTCATTACCCCTGTGATTTGCAACCTCCACCTAATCCAAGGAGTTTCCTTCCTTAAGTAAATACATAAAACAATTCCTCTGTTAATTGAATTCATAAAGTAATTCCTTCCTTAATCGCATACATAAGGCCTTTCCTCATTCCCAGTAATAAGCTTGATAATTTACCTTTTTAGTGAAGGTACTACTACTTCTCCCTAACATAATAATCAAGACTTAACCATCT
>ML781091.1:240829-265373 GCA_009831015.1 Picea engelmannii | reverse complement strand
GGGTTCCCAAAGGAGAACCTCATGTTGAATGTTATCCTTTAAAGTTCCTATGAATACATCAATCAAGTGCTCATCTGGAATATCAGTTACCTTTATATTCAATCTTTGTAAGTTCTCAATGTGCTCGGTAACTGAACCCTTTTTATTGAGATTTATCAATTGGCTAAAGAAGGTATTTCTCCTTGTATCCTCGTAGTGTGCTATCATTTCTTCTGTGAAAATTGTCCAAGTGACGAGTGATTTGTGATAACAAAGCCATCGATACCATATAAATTGATTAGGTTCTAAATATAAAGAAGCAATTCGTACTTTTTGTGTATGTGGCACATTATGGAGATCAAATAATTGCTCCATATGAAGTATCCATGTGATTGGGTCCTTGCCATCAAACTTCCTCATATCAATCTTAGGAACATGGTTGGTCTTCAAACCAAAGTTGGAGTTTCTCCACTCTTGATTCACCTTCCTTGTGTCCTCATCATGAATTTCATGGGATGCATTTTCACTTTCAGATGTCTTCTCTGTTACGAAATTTTTCAATACTTCCATGATCTCCCCTTCTAAACCCTCCATCATCTCTTGTAGTTCATCTTTTTTTACTATCTTTTTTTGCAAATCATTTATGTCCCTAGGCATTTCTTCACCTTCATCAAGAGTCCAAGTAGGATTTTCTGGAGGCTTATTTGGTGTAGAAGTTCCCTTTTTGGGTGGCATGTTGGCAAAGTATCACTTTTGAACCTTTATTTTGAGGTGGTTCTGCCAGACAATATTTATTCTATTGTATCTCCCAAGTTTCAGCCCTTCTAGGTATGAAAATTTATTTTATGTAGTTCTCTGATATTTATTCTCTACAATGCCACAATTCTGATCAAAATTGGATTTGCCAAGTGGAATTTACGGTAACTTCCCTACAACTTGCAGGTTTTTGGCAGTTCCAGGAGATCTCACTTGTATAGTGTGCCCCACACAAAATAATTGATATTTAATTATGAAACTCTCACCAGAAATACTATAGACTGTCCACAATTCAATGAAACCAATCCCACTTAATTTGGATACTCTAGAAATAAGTTATGATTTTTTTACCTAGAACACCTTCTTGAGACTAGTCAATAGGACTAGTCAGATACCCTATCTTACACAAGGTGTATCTAAAAATTTAAGATGAACCAAAAAATTAAAATTTTACCACATATACCTTACTAATTTCTCTAAATAGCCTCTGGAGTTCAGATTCTGAAACGTTATAGAAATGTTTTTATAGAGAAAATTCCACAATGACTCATTTCAGGATGATTACAGAACCCTATCTTGTACAGGTTGTATCTCCGAAATTATAAGGCCTCAGGAGACAAATTTTGAGCCCAACGTACCTTGATATGTCTACTAAATATCCTCCAAGCCATTCCTTCTGAAACATTATAGAAAAAACATTATAGAAAAAATTCCAAGGTGTCTAAGATGTAGTAGCGAAACCCGAAGACCTTGAGCTCTGATACCATATGTTAAGAACCAAATATCAATATACCATAGAAAAACCTCAAAAAAGTACTCAATGCCTTGAAAAAGAGATAATTTCAGATAATAAGCCTCTTCAAGGGGGAAACCTCCTTTTACCCCACTTAAATGTTCAAGTACAAGATGATTCAAAATGAAAGTGTTTCCTTGGTATATATAGGAGACTAGGAGGTATAATTACAACTAATTTCCTAAAGCCGACATAAATAAAATAACATTACTAATATAATATGCCCCAATTAAGGGGTAATGAGCCAATATTAGGGCTTAACATTTTCTTAACGGTTGTTTTGGGTTTAAATTACATATTATCCTAAACAAGGTTTTGTGATAGATATACTCTTTCACCATGATAACTAGCCAATAATTTTCATGTAGGTGGAAGGGTCAAGTTATTAACTCGAAGTAATAATATTCAGAGACATATCGCATTTGGAGGGGTTTTGAAATAATACTGCAAGTTAGTGACACGTTGATTTACCAAGTATTTAGTCTATTCTAGAAGACGAGCATATTAAGTTTGTGGGAGGGGGGTTGTTGCTCAATTGAAGTATGGTTTCCCACATCGGTGCAAATGTATTGTAAATCACTTTTCATTTTACCATATTTTTGTACACTAGCTCAGAATACGCATAAATCTCAGACAACCTTTGCATAATAGCAATGGAATGGAATTTTTATGTAATTTGATTGTTGTATTATTTGATATTTATTTTTCTCATAATGAAATTTAAGCCTCAATCTATTGCACATGATGAATGGATTGGAACAACAAGCATATTATACTTATTTTTCTCATAATGACATTTAAGCCTCAAGGTTAACTGCCAAATTTCATGCCTAACCTTGTGGCCCTTTTATATCAAGTATTCTTCCACTACAAATTCTTAAACAAACTAAAAATACCTTTGCATAAGAAGAAATTTGATTTTAATTGCAAGAGAGTTACCTATTTATTTGTATCAAATATATTTTTCAAAGAGAAAAAAAATTTGAATTTCGATCTATCAACGAGGACGGTAAAAAATTCCATGCATACTATGAAGATATTTGGAAAAGAAGCAAGCTCTTTTGTGTAAATACTTGTGGCACTTTTTTATGCAGGTTGATGATGTTGTTTTTAAAGTTGTTTATAGTAACTTATGGTGGTCCTTTTGCTAATTCATTGCGCTATGAGGGAGGTTTTTGTGTTGTTAAAAGCATCCATAATTTCCATCCGACCTCATTCACACCCACTCAGGAGTTTTAAATATTTTATGACTCGGGAGAAAACTATGAACCCCCTTCAACAGTGCACACCAGACTAACAACCAATTAAACTCACATGCACTGCTCTATTCACTTATTGTACCCTGATCTCAACCTTGCTCTATCAATTAGACCACACGGAGTGCAAAGCACTCAAACAAGAAACAAAATCAATAAAAACACCACCATTCACAAACACAAGGAGGAAAATAAAAACACACATGGTTTCTTTTTATTAAACTGAAATAAAATTACATCAGCCTGTTTGTTGATCCATACAAACACATAGGCAAAAGCATGCAACTAGACAAGGTGAAAATAAATCAGAGTAGATTTAATTTCAGTATGGTAATACAACCATCTAGTGTTAAATATTCGAAAGATAGATGGCAGCCATAGTCAAAGGGATCAGAGAAGTTCAAATAGGATAAGTGATAAAATTGAAAACCCCTTGTGATCGATTGGATGTTTCCTTCGACATGAAGATGACGGTGATTTCACTACTACATATGGGTGGATTATTCCACAAAATTTTTCCACGTTTCCACTATTTTCATCTTTTTTTTTAAATAGGGTGGTATTTTTGTCAGTATTGCCACAAAAGTTCGTCGCAATATACACAAATAGTTTATTTTAACTTGGTGTGGATTTTCATGGCAATTGCCACGAAAGTTCGTTGCTATTGCCACAAACTTTCATGGCAATAACAACAAAAAAATCTCCTATCTCATTAGTCAGTGCTAACGGCTAGTTGACTATTTGATCTATATATACATGACTTTAAGAGACTTTGCGACACAATTTCTATAGTTGTGACACTCTTCTTGGATTTTGTTTGAGCTGTTTATTTTTTCCGTCACCCACTGGTTGAACAAATCCAATTCTCGATCTACATAGCTTGGATTTTGAACTTGCAAGGTTAGTATGTTTTTTTTATTGATGTACTCATTTAACTTGTAAATTTTTGTTCAAATGTCCAAATTTCATGTAGCTTTTTTTTTCCTTGATAATATATTATATGTGCAATACCATATTTCATGTCTTTGGTTTTTGGATCTAGTTAGTATATTCTATGGAAAAGGGTATGTAGATTCCATAATATTCTAGGTTTATGGAATCCACATACCTTTTCCCCTTCAATTGTAGCTAGAATGTCTCTCTCTTTTCATTGATAAAAATATGGAAGTGCTCTTGAAACTCAACCCTGATCAGTGAAATGATGGTAATTGATTGTCATTTTCTTCTCTCTTTTATTTTTAAGAACTAACAAAAAAAAAAAAAAAACTCTTGATTGAATCTTTGATACCACTTGTTACATCCCTAGTACCCAAATGCGATCACACTTGCATAAATTGAAAATAATATAACAGTGACAATAATGGTTGGGATACTTGCACACCTAATGGTTGGCTATCACTTACTAATTCAATTAAATGAAGGAAGAAATCTCCATGAATAAAATCTTGAAGTTGATTGTTATATTGATAAATGATAAGTTATGGTATATATAAGATAGGGAGGAAAATCATGTTTATAACAATAAGATACATAAACGCTAACCCTAAACTTATGATAGGTATATTTGTCATTATTATATAAAGGAAACATTTGTACACATATGAATTTATTATAAATATGTTATCTATGTCATGATTAGGCATATAAGAATCACTTTTAACTAACCACTTTCAACCATCTTATCTTATGGTTAGCCACCTTTAACTTTCTTGGCTTATGACTAAGCACCTTTAATAAATGAACTTATGATTATATACCATACTCTTCTAATATAAATAAAGTATATTTGTTTCAACTTTCTCAATAAAATCCACATACCCTTTTCTTACATGTGATGTTGTTTCTCTCAATTTTTTATAATCACACGCAATTCTAGATGTATTGATTAACTTTCGTTTTTAGTTGATGTAACTTGTTTATACACTATTAATAAAGAGTATCTAAAATATAAAAAATTCATGATGAAATCTATGATAACATGATGAAATATACTAGTCAAACAATGAAAAATGAGAACATGCCAAAGTGTCGTAGAAAATAAAATTGTGACCACTGTAAGTAGCATAAAATTGTGACCATTGTATGTAGATTCAAATCAACACGTCATAATTTAAACCAACCCAACCCAATTTTGGATGACAAGTGGTTGGCATTCTTGTTTTAGTGGTGAATTTCAAAGATTGGCATTTTGTCTACAAAACAACTTAGAGGCTAGTGTATGGTGTCGAGTGATTCAAGTTTCAGAAATTTTGACCACTTCCGTTAAATGGTGTGTAATTATTTTCCATGGTGATTCAGTACACACTACTCTAAAGTACAAATTGAAGAATATCAATCTTAATATTTAATCAATAATAAATAAATAAAAGAATGTAAAAATGTCTTAGAAGAAATAATTGTGAGGATTGTAGGTCACTATAAATAAACATTTCATAATCGAAAGGAGTAGCTAAAATATAAAAAATTGACAACTTACTGTTCGGTATGGTGTAGGTAAGACAATTACTTGTCAGGACAAGGATTTGTCACTATGAACAAAAATGACAGGAAGCTTGCTCGGTTAAGAGAGGAATTAGAGGCGAGGGGCGATGGAAAATGTTATTTCCCTTCCTATGATTGCAGAGGCTTGCAAAAAAAAAGAGTTTTAATAACAACAACTCAAATACATTTAGGGAGAAGGGGCATGCTGAAGGGGGTTATGAATATCATCCTATGGTAAGAGGATTCAATATTTAATGTATTCTCTGTAATAATCATATGTCATGAATTTTGATAATATTTCTTATCGGGATTTTTATATTTTCTATACACACTAACTTTTCTATGTTGTTTTTAAATATATAGACGATGCCCCCAAAATGTGAACCTCCAGAGAGTTATTTTCCAAGTACTAGAAGAAATACTCCTTTACAGGCTGATGAACTTCGAGATCAAAATATTGAAGTTATTCATCAAGTTATTAATGACGATATGGATGGAGATAACATTAGTGATTCAAATCAGGAAGATGAGATACGTAGATTGATCCAAGACACATTTGCTCCAATGGATGAGGACAACCAGGATGATAGTCACGATGTTGATCCTCTACTCGAGAAGTCACGTCAACCTCTTCATGAAGGATCAACAACAAATATTTTATCTGTTATATTGTTGTTGATGAAACCGAAGGTTTTGAATGGTTTATCAAACACATGCCTCACACAAATACTAAGGTATTTAATTTGTTAATTATTTATGTGTGCATGTTCACAAATGCTTAAAAGGTTCAATTTTTTCCTATATTGGTATTGTTTTCTAATTTGTAAATTGGTATATTGGATGAGATATTGATGATTAATATTGTTTACATTGACTTATTGTTTAGAATATTGTAGATTGCTAGGTGAAGTTCTATTACCGACGTCAAATATTTTTCCATGCACGATAAATATCCGTGATTATGAAAGAAATTGGAATCGACTATCAGGCTATTGATGCATGTCCTAATGATCATATCATATATTATGGACAATACACATTAGAAAATGAATTCCCATAATATAAAATAAGTAGATATCAAACCAAGAAATCGTCAAAGAAGGTGCCTCGCAAAGTTCTTTGTTATATTCTGATAATTCCAAGTTTCCAGCGGTTGTTCAGGTGCCAAAGTATAGCACATTTTATGGATTTCCATGCAAAGAAAAAAAGTCGAGACGATGTTATTTGAATGCCTGCAGATGGTTATGCATTGAACTACATCGAAGAAAAGTGGCCAATTTTTAAATAAGAACCTCGTAATGTTATACTTTCGTTGGCAGTTGATGGTGTCAATCCATTTGGAGAGCTTCGTTCTACGTACTCAATGTGGCATGTTTTTGTTATAAATAATAACCTTCCTCCTTGGATGTCGATCAAGAGAGATCACACAATGTTGGAAATGATTGTTCCATGTATTTAATTATCTTTTATTTGCTTTAAAGTATGACAAAATATTTCATTTCTTTGTTTCATGCATGGTAATTATTTCTTTTATATATAACAACATCTAGATAAGTATAATTAATCATGTAGTATGTTGAACCAATTAGGTAGGTACCAGGTTAAATATATGAATGTATATATTGAGCCTCTTATCAATGAGTTGTTGAAGTTATGGGATGGCATCACTATGTATGACATCTCTAGACCAATAGGGAAAAAAAAATCAATTCCATGGAATACTATCATGGAAAATTCATGATGCTCCCGGGCTAACACATTTTTGTGGTATATTGTTGCTTTATTTTGTGATTTAATATTATATATATATATTGAAAATATTATGCATTATTTTAAATTGTAACTCTAATTTGAGGCTATATTAATTCATATATATTGTAGGTCTTCAAACAAAGGGTAAATTTGCATGCCCAGTTTGTTTTCCGAGGATAAAATCTCGTCATTCAAGGAGTTTAGGAAAGGAAGTGTTTGATGAGTATAGACACTTTCTTCCTAAGAGACAAAGTTATCGAACTATATACAAAGAAAATTTCAATGGTAAGGAATAAAATGGAAAAAAAACATGAAGAATGACACCTCACCTATGGAAGTTGGAATATATTAGAAATCGTCAAGGTATGCAAATTATTTATGAAAATCATTGTGTCCCATTAATTAGTGTTAATTTCAATTTGTTGATGTTTCATGAATGTCGTTAAGGCACGAATGGGCTTCCACAAGGAATGAAAATTTAATTGATGCAATTCAGTAGATTTCCATGCTATGATCATTTACAAATAGTTCATTTGTTTGATACAATGCATATCGGGAAGAACATAACAAAATTGTTATGGTGAATATTATATGGAAGGACTGACAAAGAGAGAATTGGAAAGATTTGTTGTGACATCCGGTAAGATAATCATGAATTGCAAAGTGTTATTATTAATTCTAATGGTGATGGTCATGAACATAACACTAGTCTTCCTTGGTTATTGACGGAGCAACAGATAAATATTGTAAAAGAGGTTTTTCGAAAAATTAGGTTTTTGACAGGGTTTTCATCGAACATACAAAATATCTTAATGAAAAAGGTGATTTTGGTGGGGTTAAAACACATGACTGGAATACATTCATTAAGGTAATTTATTTAGCCTTTGGTTTAAGAGATAAACAATCAAGTTAAATTTTTTACCCACATTTTCCTAGTTTTTTCCCAATTTTTCAATGTATTTGATTTGTTTAATTTTTGAAATATAAATTTAATAAGTCTTATATGAGGATTATTAATTGGCAATGTATTTTTTAGTTGTTTTCCATGTTGCAGTTGAAACATCACAAGGCTATGTGTTGTAATGGTTGTAAATTCCGTATCAAAAGGTTGGATGATAAGATGAAAACCTCGGATTGTGGGATAACTGTAGTGTTTAAGGTCACCAACATTTCCTCTAGAAGTGACATAAATACAGAAGAAACTGAGAATAGGTACTATAACCATTTAGAGGATATAATTGAGTGTGATTTTAATTCCTTTAAAATAGTTTTGTTTGAGGTTAAATGGTACAGGATATGGATGCATGAACATGATCCTGAAAGAACTGTTACTGAGCATGATAATGGATTTACCATGGTTAATACAAGGGCATTTGAACTGGGTACATAGCCTTATGTTCTTCCAAGTCAACGTGAGTAAGTATTTTACTTAGAGGTACCTGGTAAATCAGGTTGGTCATACATTGTTAGATATGATCCAAGAGGAAGATCAGTAAAGTATAATCATGTAGCCGAGGATGAAGATAATAACGAGGAAGAATATCATGATTATGCAGATCATGAGCAGGTGTCTCATGTAGTCGATGTGTCAGATGAAGAAGTTGAATAAGTTTATCATCCAAATGTAGGACATGATGATCTCATTGACAATTTCGATAAATATATTAGCGAAAATGACATTGATGTTGATGTTGATAGGAATGAGCCTTTCACCAATATCGATTCTGAACCAGATCCTGATACAGATGTTGAGCTAGATGAAGAAGAAGATGATTGATATTTAATTGTTGGAAATAAGAGGTATGTGTTTATATCTTTTATATGATCTTTATATGTTTTTATTTTGTATAATATAGTATATGATACATATTCTTTAGAATTTCAAATTAGGTAATATGGGGAAATTGAGAGAGATGTGAGGGGGGGGGGCATAATTAGAGCTTCCGCCTTCACTTGGTTGCCCCTGTTTAGTAGAGAATGAACTATTCTCGAAACCAAGAGGAGCTCTACACAACTCTGCCTAATCATACCAATGATGTAGGTATGTCCATCATCAATTCAAACTATGAATGGGGCCAACGTCAAATTTTTTTCAAACTCTTTCTGAATGCATTGAAATTTTACATGGATAGACTATTCTCATGCCTTAATGATATGGGAGGGTTTCTGGACTCAAATTTGACTCACACACCCACTTTATTCCATCATCAATTCATCAAGTAAACCATAAACCCTAATTTAGTGGATTCATCGATTTGTCGGGTTTTAGTGTTCACAATGAATGGATGCGTTGTTGTTGACATGGAATGGGAAACCACATGTACCTTCTTAATTTTCTTCCTTCACTTGATGTGGGCCTGGTCATTCCTAGCCTTGAATTGACATTTTCCCCTAGTCTTAGTCATCACCCTTCCTGACAGTTGGCACCCAACGATCATTAGATCACAAGGTTGGAGGCATATGGAATTTGGGATCATGAGGCTTTATAGCCCTATAGTAACAAGAGAAATTAATTGAACTTTGACTAGATTGAAAGGTGCATGCAATTGAAAATAATAACAACCCAAAACTAAAAGGGATTAATAGAAAGACTGTCAATGAGAGGTGGTCTGGTTGTGGTGTGTAGGAATAGGCCTAACACCTTCAAAATTATCATTCTACAAATATCTTATACAAATTTTACAATAAAATTGTACCAGGACTAGACACGGGCAATAGTGACCTGTGAATGGGGCCAACACTGAAATTTTTTCAAATTGTTTCTGAATGCATTGAAATTTGACATGGATAGACTATTCACATGTCGTAACGATATGGGAGGGTTTCTGGACTAGTTAGAGACTATATTGGTTATATATTAAGGGAAATATTGATTATTATTGCTATTAATTAGGGTTTGGTATTTCTAGTTGTTAGTGGCCAAGTGTTGGGTTATATGGGTTACTGGTTTAAGGGTTAAGGGTGATAAAGGTTAAGAGTAGAGGGTGATAATGATCATAATGGTTATGTTTTAAATGAGTTAGGGGTTAAATGTCTTAGGAGTTATGGTAACTGGGATTTAGTACATGATTATGGAAATTATAAGGATTAAGAATGATATGGGTAAGGTATTATAGAGGTTAGGAATTAAATTTGTTAGTGGTGATAGTGATTATGATAAATGTTTATTATAGGGGTTAGGAGATATAGGTTTTAATGTTTATAGTGGGTATACTTGTTAATGGTCATAGGAGTACAACCCAAGTGGACCTAATTGTTAAGAACATGTGTTTCCTTCTTAGAGGTCACATCTCCAAATCCGGAGGGGGGTAGGATATGTACATGTCCATAGATTTTAGCAATCAAATCACTGCACTGAGGGGGTACCTTGTCCCACAAACAAGGGTATATCATACACCAATTTGGTGTTTGGAATGGACGTGAACTTAAAATATATAATGTTATTGTTATTGTTATTGTTGTTGTTGTTGTTGTTGTTGTTGTTGTTGTTGTTGTTGTTGTTGTTGTTGTTGTTTAAGGGTTGGGTATAATGGGTTAATAGTCATCGGGGTTAAGGTTTCCTAATATTGCATGGGTTGGGTTGGATAAGGGTTGGAGATTTAAGGGATAATAGAGATAAATTTCTATAGATTTTATAGGTGTTGGGAATCAGGTGGGGTCGATGTTATAATGGTTAAGGATTATAAGGTTATGGAAGTTAGAATCTTATAATTTATAAGAGTTAGTGGTTTAAGTTTATAGGGTTTAATCATTTTAAGGGGTTATAGTTTTTACAAGGGATAGGGATTACATGTTATAGGAGTTACATGCTAGGTGTTATAAAGGTTAAATGTTATATGGGTTAAGGGTAACAAATAGTAGGGCTTATGAGTTATGAACTTTAAGCATTATAAGTGTTGCGGGTTATACAATTAAAATGGGTTGAGGTTATAAGAATTAATTAGTGGTTATAGTAGTAAATAGTGGTATGAGCCATATGGGATAATCGTGATAGTGCTTTAGAGAAAATTAGTCATTATAGAGATAAGGGTTTTGTGTGATAACTGTTATCAGAATCAAGGATTATGAATATATAGCAATAATTTATTATTTATTAGATGTTTTGGAGCTTATATGAGTTAGGATTTATAGTGGCTAATGGTATAAATGTTAAGGGGCATGAGATTATAAATATCTTGATGTTAGGAGTTATAAAATTTACGAGGGATAATGGTTGGGGGTGGGATTTATGTTGGTTTTAGGTGTTATATAAGTTAGTTGAGATTATAGGTGTCATAAGGGTAGGGGTTTATAGGGGTGGATTATTACTTATATTATTTAAGGGTGATATGGGTTGTTAGGGTTAGTTAGAGGCTATATTGGTTATGGATTAAAGGTGATTGATTAATATTGTTAGCAATTAGGGATTAGTTGTTAAGTTTTATTAATTATAATTGTTATTTGCTAGGTGTTATAAGTTATATGGGTTATGGGTTTAAGGGTTAAAGGTCATATAGGTTAAGAGTAGAGGGAGACAATGATTATAAGGGTTATGGTTTAAATGAGTTAGGGATTAAATGTCTTGGGGGCTATGTGATGCAGGAGCATCCCTCACATCAAGCGAGCCAGCGTGGAAGCGGAAGACAGCTGGAAGGCGTCCAACACAAATTTTTGAAAACCACCTTAAAACTGTTGCGTGAACATTAATGAGGAGATTTAATGAAGTGCACTTGGTAGAATGTAATCAGACCTTGAGCACCCTACTCTCATCTGAAGAAGATGGAGGCATTTATAGTAGTAAATGTAAGTAGGTGGAATTGAATTCATAGATTAGACAGTTCTAGAAAGGAGGGAAAACGGATATAGACACCCTCATTGTACATTGTAGAATAAGCATGATTATTGAATCAGGAAGATCACAGGCGAATAGCAGAGAGCTGTAGAAGAACATCCATGTATAGATCTTGAATTAATAGAAGAAGTTGATTCAAATCCATGGTTTCGTTTCTGTTCTGTGTCTGTCGATGTTAAATGATGTGTTCATGAGTGTTTGTTTTCCTATTATGCATTTTCTTTATTGTTGTGTATGTGATTTCATGTTTGATTTTGAAATCTGAGTAGAAGAAGAAATGAGTTTCAGTTGTTTCTCTATCTAATTGAAGATTCCTGCAAGGAGTGCAGTCAAAAAACGTCATCAAGGAGTGCGTTGACGGAGGCTCAGGTAGTTTAACTCTTGTTCTCTTTCACCCAGAAGTGAAATTGGGTTACTGGAGCCGTGCCAGTGACACGCAGGCTAAGGGAGAGTGTCAGTTGTGAATATGAGCAGAAACTTTGAAGGACTGCTGCTGCAGGTGTGTGCAAGGTCGAAGAAACCCAAACACTTGAAGTGTTTGCAGGTTGCTGCAAGGAAGGCGTGCAAAGGGTTCTCTTTTCTCTAAGAGACTGAGAAGTTGGAGAAAGTTCAAGAGGGATAGAACCTTCAGAACCTAAGGAAGGATTGCACAGGGAGTTCGTGCCAGGGAGCATCTAAAACCAGTTTTGCAGGGTCGCACGTAGAAGGATGAATGAGTGCAGAGGAACACTTGGTTATTTTCAACAAATCCTCAAGGAGGAAGAAATTGACTGTCAGGATCTTGTGGAAGGGAATTCGTGAAAAATCCATCAGTCATCAAATCCACCAAAGTAACGAGGAGGTTACGACCATACGAGGAGGTTAATCTTGGAAGGAGCGTGAGCCGTAGGATCGTGGTTGGGTTGCCTGTCAGTCGTTCGATCAGGCAGAAGTTGCACTGGAGCTAATTCCTACAGAGTAGAGGAAAGTCCCGGAGAATCATCGGGATATTAAAGCATCGGGGTTTCAGAAGTCAAGAGATCTAAGACTTTTCAAGTCTCGAAACACCGATGAAGTCCTAGCCGTGGATCTCAGGGTGGACACGCGTCAGAATATCCAAGAGGAGTCGGGGTTCGGCATTTCGGGAATCCCGGGGACAAAAAAATCGTTACATCAGGAATTATGATCTCGTGATATCTAAAAACCGACGAGGGGATAGTGACGTGGAAGAGTCAACCCTCACGTGCATCAAGAATCGGTGTTTCGTGATTCCTGGGAATCATAGCAGTGGGAATCACAAAACTCTGAAACGCGATTTCTCGATAGGCTAAAGGAGGGGGGGCCACAGGAGTCGATGAGGAGGACAGGAGGTAGATTTCATTGAGGTTTTGGGAAGAGAAGCTCCAAGGGAAACTTTGCACTTGGATTCGCGATCCCGCGATATCCGAAATAACAATGGGGTACAGTTGTTGAGAGTTGACCCGCGTGTGTGTCAGTGCAACAACATATCAGGGTTTGGAGGATCAAGGATCCTGAGGACGAAGGGTCCATACATTTCAATCCCGCGAAGTCTGAAACTTCGACAGGAGGTAAGACTGTAGTCTTATGGATTAGCGGTCATGTGGACCGGAAGTCTAGCCAGGAGGGGATAAAGAAGAAAAAGAAGCGTTTCGGCATATCGGGGTTTGGGGTTTGGTAAAGAGAAGTGTTTGGAACATCACGAGTGTCGAAATCCTGACAGGGGAACCTCCAACAGGAATGCGAAAAGTCAGTGTTGACTTACGTCGGGTTCGGGGTTTTGAGAATCCAAAACACTCGACCACGGGACTCGCGAAACTGCGAAGTCCGATTTCCCGATTGGAACAGGGAGATCTTGTGGAGATTCTGTGGGTATGGAGAATTCCTGATAGGGAATTAGAAGATATTTTTAGTTCTTCAGGCCAAGAAAGGAGGAGGTCCTGTGAGCGGACGTGCCTGAGTGGCGCGCCTGTGTCAAGTGGTATCAGAGCAAGAAAATTTCTTTGATTTCTATAGAAAAGAAGAAGGAAATTCACCATGCCGCCAAGGAGACGGGATAGACAGTCACCCGATCCAGAGGAAAGAGAAAACCTGAGGAGAAGGGGTAGGCAAGTGAAAATTCCAGAAATGGAAAGAGAGATACGTGATCTACGAGCTAGACTCGAAGATATGGAGACGGCGCAAAGGCGCACAGTTGAGGAAGAAGTTGTAGCTAAGGATGCAGCCAATGAATGTATAATTAAAGCTATTGCATAGATGGGTGCAAAAACGAAGATGGTCATTCCAGTTTATGAGGGGAATCTGGATGCGGAAGAGCTTCTAGATTGGATTAGAGCTCTAGATACATACTTTGATTATGAAGATGTCGAAGAGGATAAGAAAGTCAGGCATGCTGTCACAATATTGAAGGGACACACAGCATTATGGTGGGATGAGCTACAAGCAGATAGACACTGCAAGGGCAAGTAGAAAATTAAAAGTTGGGATTGAATGATTGCAAAGATGAAGGCAAAGTTCATCCCGAGAAATTATCAAATCACTCTGTTTAGGAGGATGTAGAACTTGAGACAGAAGTTGATGACAGTAAAAGAATACACGGAGGAATTCTATCGACTGAACATCAAGGCAGGTCATTGGGAGAGCGATGATGAGAAAGTTGCCAGGTATATGAATGGCCTGAGATACGATATCTAGGACAAGATGAGTATGGAAACCATCCGAATGGTGGAGGATGCCTATCAAATGGCTTTGAAATATGAAGAGAAGTTGAGCCGTAAGAAAGGTCAGTGAGGCCAAGGCAGGAGCCAGCCCAAGGGAAAATCGGTTGCCCAAGATAAATACTAGAAGCCCAAGGACGATTGGAAAAATCCTCAGACTAGAACCGAGAGAGGTGGAAGTTCACAGTGAGGCCAACATGCTGAACAAAGAGGGCAGCATACAGAGCAGAGAGGAGGATACGCTAATAATAACATGGTTTCTCATATCAGAGGTAGAGGAAGAGGAAGAGGTGGAGTAATCACATGCTTCACGTGTGGAAAAAATGTGCACAAGTCATTTGACTGTCCAGATAAAAAGAAGGATGGAGGAGAAGCTCACATAACCGAGGCACAGAGGTGAGATGTTGAAGCGAAAGATGCAGAAGGCGGAAGGTAATTGATGATGCATAAGGTTCTCTTAACACCCGAGAAGGAGGTGGAGGACTCAGCTCAAAGAAATAGACTTTTCAGAACTGCTTGCAAAACCAAGGACAGGGTATGAAAGGTTATCGTGGTCAGAGGTAGCACAGATAATCTCATTTCAACCGAGATGGTAAAAAAGTTGGAGCTGGAGACGATTGATCACCCGAGTCCATACAAAGTTTCATGGCTACAGAAGGGACATCAAGTAAATGTCACTAAACAGTGTTTATTTGAATTCAAAATAGGAGGGTATAATGATAAAATACTCTGTGATGTTATTCCTATGGATGTCTATCATTTATTGCTGGGAAGACCATGGAAATATGATAGGAACGTAATTCATGATGGGAAGATGAATACATATACTCTAGAAAAGAATGGGAGGACACACATGTTGCTTCCAATAAAAGATAAGGAGGTAAAACCAGAAGGGAGAAATACTGTACTCCTCATGAGTGGGAAGGAACTTCTTATGGGGGTGAAGAAGAAAGAAGATCCATAATTCTTTGTGGTCAGGAAACCAAGGATCATTTTGACTAGCACGAGAGTAGACGATTTTCTAGGAGAAATTCAGGAACTACTGGAAGAGTTCGTTAACATCGTGGTGGAAAAATTACCTCATTCGTTGCCACCGATGAGGAGTGTGAGTCATCATATGGACCTCATACCAAGAGCTAGTTTGCCGAATAAATCCACGTACAGGTTGACGCCGCAAGAAAATGAAGAGGCCAAGAAACAAGTCCAGGAGCTGCTAGACAAAGGATTGGTCAGGGAAAGTTTGAGCCCGTGTGTCGTTCCAACAGTACTCAGTCCAAAGAAAGATGGAGGTTGGAGAATGTGTACTGACTCAAGGGCCATAAACAAGATAACCATCAGGTAGAGGTTTCCATTGCCGAGGATGGATGATCTGATGGATTGCTTAAGTGGAGGAAATTTTTTTTCAAAGATTGATTTGAAGAGTGGATATCACCAAATTCGCATGAGAGAAGGTGATGAGTGGAAAACATCATTCAAGACAAACTAAGGTTTGTATGAATGGTTGGTCATGCAATTTGGCTTAACGAATGCACCAAGTACCTTCATGAGGTTGATGAATGAAGTCCTGAAGGATTTCATCAGAAAGTTTGTCATTGTGTATCTGGATGACATATTAATTTTCACCAAAACAAAGGCAGAACATCTGAAGCATTTAGCTACAGTAATGAAGAAGATACAGCAGGAGAAGTTGTTGATTAACATGAGGAAATCTTCATTTATGAAGAAAGAACTCATTTACTTGGGATTTATTATATCTGCAAATGAATTGAAGATGGATCCAGCTAAGGTGGAGGTAATAAAAAATTGGCCATCACCAAGGAATATTTTTGAGGTGAGGAGTTTTCATGTACTGGCTAGCTTCTACCGGAAGTTCATCAGGAATTTCAGTGGGATTAGCACAGTGATGATGGATACAGTCAAGAAAAGACATAAATATTTTCACTGGATTGAAGAGGCGGAGAAGAGTTTCAATTTGTTGAAATGAAAGATTACGGAACAACCAATTCTGGTGTTGTCGGATTTCCAAAAGACGTTTCAAGTAAAATGTGATGCAAGTGGGTTTTCCATAGGAGCGGTCTTAAGTCAGGAGGACAGACCGATTGCATATTTCAGCAAGAAGTTGCATGAAGTGAAGGTGAAGTATTCCATGTATGATAAGGAATTCTATGCCATCATACAAGCATTGAAAAAATGGAGGCACTATTTGATTCCAAAGGAATTTGTTTTATATAGTGATAACCATGCATTACAATTTGTGACTCAACAGGAGAAGTTGAATCAGAGGCATGTTAAGTGGGTCGAATACATGTAGAATTTCACTTATGTAATTAAGCATATTTTGGGTACTGCTAACAAAGTGGCTGATGCTTTGAGCAGGAAATGTTTGTTGATGCAGGAGTTCAAAGTCAGGACATTAGGCTTTGATGATCTCAGGGACATGTATGCAAATGATCGAGATTTTAAGGAAGCGTATGAAGTAGCTGAGAACCCAGTTCTCAGTGATAGAAGACAGAGGATAGAGTATGTGATCCAGGAAGGATTGTTGTTCAAGGGAAATCAGTTGTGTATTCCAAATTGCTCCATGAGGGAGAATCTATTAAAGGATAAACAGAGCGGAGGATTGGCCGGACACTTCGGTCATGATAAGAAATTCGCGAAGTTGAGCGAGTCATAATTTTGGCCAGGGATGCGGTCAGAGGTCAAGAGGTTTGTCGACAGATGCAGAATTTGCCAGCATTCAAAGGGAAGGAAGCAGAATGTAGGATTCTATCAATCATTACCCATACCAGAGAGGTCGTGGGATGAAATCAGCATGGATTCATATTGGGATTGCTAAGGATGCAAAGAGGATTTGATTCGATCTTTGTGGTAGTGGATAGATTTTCCAAGATGGTGCATTTTATCCCATGTTAGAAAACCAGTGATGCGACACACATCGTGAATCTATTTTTCAAAGAGGTCGTTCGACTTCACGGCTTGCCCAGAAGTATAGTTTCGGACAGAGATACAAAGTTCATGGGACATTTCTGGAGGAAAATGTGGAAGAAGATGGGGACTAACTTGATGTTTAGTTCTGCCTATCATCCTCAGATGGATGGGCAAACAGAAGTGGTGAACAGAAGTCTGGGAGACTTGCTGAGAAGCTTGGTGATAGAGAACCACAGCCAGTGGGATAGTATGTTGTCGTAGGTAGAGTTCGCATATAATGACTCAGTGAACAAAAGCACAGGCCAAAGTCCATTTCAGATTGTGTATGGCATGCAACCGAGAGGAGTTTCTGAATTAAGAGATTCGAAACAGACTGTGACTAGGAGTGTAAGAGATGAAGAGTTCGCAGAGGCGATGAAGGAACTTCACGGCTAGGTGAAGCAGCGACTGCTAGATTCAAGTCATGAATATAAGCGCAGAGCCGACCAGCGGAAGAGACAACTTCAGTTTGAGGTTGGTGAATTAGTTCCGACACATTTGAGGAAAGAGAGGTTCCTGAGGGGAACATAGAATAAATTGAAAATGAAGAAAATCGGGCCATGTAAGGTCTTGAAGAAATTGGGGGAAAATGCTTATGAGATCGAGTTACCGAATGGGATCGGAATATCTCCGATATTCAATGTCTCAGATTTATTTCCATATAAAGATGAGGAAACAGGAATAGAAGGTGAACAACCAGGGGTTCAGTGGAAGAAGCAAATGCCAGTTGCAGAGAAGCCGCAGATGGAGAACATATTGGACAAGAGAGTCAGCAAGAAGACTAGAAGAAAGGAATACTTTGAATACTTGGTCAAGTGGAAGGGTCGTCCAGTTGAAGATGTCAGCTGGGAAAATGAAGCAGAGATTCTGAAGCATGGACAGACTGTACAGGAGCTCATGGATAGGGGCCCATGAAAGTTTTCAGGAGAGGGAGTATGATGCAGGAGCATCCCTCACGCAAGCGAGCCAGCACGGAAGCGGAAGATAGCTGGAAGGCGTCCAGCACAAATTTTTGAAAACCACCTTGAAACTATTGCGTGAACATTAATGAGGAGATTTAATGAAGCGCACTTGGTAGAATGTAATTAGACCTTGAGCACCCCGCTCTCGTCTGAAGAAGATGGAGGCATTTATAGTAGTAAATGTAAGTAGGTGGAATTGAATTCATAGATTAGACAGTTCTAGAAAGAAGGGGGGGAAACGGATATAGACACCCTCATTGTAGATTGTAGAATAAGCATGATTATTGAAGCAAGAAGAGCACAGGAGAATAGCAGAGAGTTGTAGAAGAACATCCATGTATAGATCTTGAATTAATAGAAGAAGTTGATTCAAATCCATGGTTTTGTGTTTGTTCTCTTTCTGTTGATGTTAAATGATGTGTTCATGAGTGTTTGTTTTCCTGTTATGCATTTGATTTATTGCTATGTATGTGATTTCATGTTTGAGTTTGAAATATGAGGGGAAGAAGAAATGAGTTTCAATTGTTTCTCTATCTGAGTGAAGATTCCTGCAAGGAGTGCAGTCAAAAAGCATCCGCAAGGAGTGCGTTGACAGAGGCTCAGGTAGTTTAACTCTTGTTCTCGTTCACCCAGAAGTGAAATTGGGTTACTGGGGTTGTGCCAGGGGTGTGCAGGCTAAGGGAGAGTCTCAGTTGTGAATCTGAGCAGAAGCTTTGAAGGACTGTTGCTGCAGGTGTGCACAGGGTCGAAGAAACCCAAACACTTGAAGTGTTTGCAAGTTGCTGCATGGAAGGCGTGCAAAGGGTTCTCTTTTCTCTAAGAGACTGAGAAGTTGGAGAAAGTTCAAGAGGGATAGAACCTTCAGAACCTAAGGAAGGATTTCACAGGGAGTTCGTGCCGGGGAGCATCTAAAACCAGTGTTGCAGGGTCGCACGTAGAAGGATGAGTGAGTGCATAGGAACACTTGGTTATTTTCAACAAATCCTCAAGGAGGAAGAAATTGACAGTCAGGATCTCGTGGAAGGGAATTCATGAAAAATCCATCAGTCGTCAGATCCACCAGAGTAACGAGGAGGTTATGGCCATATGAGGAGGTTAAGCTTGGAAGGATCGTGAGTTGTAGGATCATGGTTGGGTTGCCTGTCAGTCGTTTGATCAGGCAGAAGTTGCACTGGAGTTAAGTCCTACAGAGCAGAGGAAAGTCCTAGAGTGGCATCGGGATATTGAAGCATCGGGGTTTCAGAAGGCAAGAGACCTGAGACTTTTCAAGTCTCAAAGCACCAATGAAGTCCTAGCCGTGGATCTCAGGGTGGACACGCGTTAGAAGATCCGAGAGGAGTCGGGGTTTGCATTTCGGGAATCCTAGGGACAAAGAAATTGTTACATCAGGAATCGTGAGCTCGCGATATCCAAAACACCGATGAGGGGATAGTGACGTGGAAGAGTTAACCCTCACGTGCATCGAGAATCAGTGTTTCGTGATTCTTGGGAATCATAGCAGCGGGAATCGTGAAACTCCAAAACGCGATTTCCTGATAGGCTAAAGGAGGGGGGGGCACAAGAGTCGGTGAGGAGGATAGGTGGCAGATTTAATCAGGGTTTCGGGAAGCGAAGCTCCGAGGGAAACTTTGCACTTGGATTCGCGATCCCGCGATATCCGAAATAATGATGGGGTACAGTTGTTGAGAGTTGACCTGCACGTGTGTCAGTGAAACAACATATCGAGGTTCGAAGGATCAGGGATCCTGAGGACGAAGGGTCCATACCTTTCAATCCCACAAAGTCCGAAACTTCGACAGGAGGTAAGACTATAGTCTTATGGATTAGTGGTCATGTGGACCGGAAGTCTAGCCAGGAGGGGCTAAAGAAGAAAAAGAAGTGTTTTGTCATATCGGGGTTCAGGGTTTGGTAAAGTGAAGTGTTTGGAACATCGCGAGTGATGAAATCCCAACAGGGGAACCTCCGACAGGGATGCGAAAAGTCAGCGTTGACTTACGTCGGGTTCGGGGTTTTGAGAATCCAAAACACTCGACCACGGGACTCGCGAAACTGTGAAGTCTGATTTCTCGATTGGAATAGGGAGATCTCATGGAGATTCTGTGGGTATGGAGAATTCCCGATAGGGAATTAGAAGAGATTTTCAGTTCTTCAGGCCAAGAAAGAAGGAGGTCCTATGACCAGACGTGCCTGGGTGGCGCGTCTGCATCACTATGAGAATGGGGGTTTATATGATTATGGAAATTGTAAGGTTTATCCATTATACAATCAAGGTATTATAAATTTTATGGGTTATATTTGTTAGTGGTGATATTAGTTACAATGGATGTTCATTATAGTGGTTAGGAGTTATAGGTTTTAAGGGTTATAGAGATTATACTTGTTAGTCATCATAGGAGTTTTAAGATTTGGGTATAATGAGTTAGTTAGGGTTTATATTCATTAGCTGTTAGAAGGATTAAGGACTCCAGTGATAATAATTTTATTAGTTATAAGGGTTGGGGGTATCAAGGGTTAATGAATATAAGGGTTATGGATTATTGGTTATATACATTAAATGGGTTTTGGGTTATAGATGTTACATGGGATGGACACAATAGAGGTTAGGAGTTATGGTTGTTATACATTATAACAGTTAGGCAATACACGGGTAATAACAATTAAATCCATTAGGTGTTATAATGATTACATGAGTTAAGGATTATAAGAGTTAGGGGTTGATCATGATAGGGGTTAAGTGTTATAAGGTAATATGTCAGAGGTTAAGGGTTATAAGGGTATATAAGCATAAGGGTTAAAGTTTCTTATGATTACATGGTTTGGGCATTATAGTTATTGGTCGGGGACATTATGGATAATAGGTATGACAATCTATAGATTTTATAGGTCTTAGAAGATTGGTGGGGCTTAGGTTATAAGGGATAAGGATTACAAGATTATGGAATTCATGATTTTATTGTTGAAATATTGTAAATACAAAGAGTGTTATATTTATTATTGAGTTATTATTCATCTCATCAATCCCCTTTTGTGGATTGATCACTTCGAGCATTGTAATTGACCAAATATTGTTT
Source organism: Picea engelmannii (assembly GCA_009831015.1). Classification (NCBI taxonomy): domain Eukaryota; kingdom Viridiplantae; phylum Streptophyta; class Pinopsida; order Pinales; family Pinaceae; genus Picea; species Picea engelmannii. The sequence continues at coordinate 243,811 of ML781091.1, read as the reverse complement.
TGCAAATTGGTCAAACCGGAAACTAAAAGGGATCAATACATAGACTGTTAATGAGAGGTGATCTGGCCGTGGTGTGTAGGAATAGACCTAGCACCTTCAAAATTATCATTCTTCAAATATCTTATACAAATTTTACAAGGAAATTGTACTAGGACTGGACACGGGAAATAGTGACCTCCTTTTCAATGGTAGTGAAACTAATTAATGCTACCTCATTTTGAATGGTAGTGAAACTACTTCTTCTTTTAGCTTTTAGAAGTGCTTGGGGCATTTATCGAGGTGTAATTTCCAACAGTCTTGGTGTGTCACTTTCTCTCACAAGACTTGTAATACATGGTGGGAGGTGTTGTTTCTTGCGTCATTGCTACAATATTCTTCGCAACCCACTTCTTATTCTTCCCATAAATGACACCTTCAACCATCACAAATGACCTCTCGAAGGCATCCTTTTCCAATTAGGTATATAGGTAACACTAACATTCTTGAGCACTAAGTATGGGTCTCAGGGCCTTGACATGGTCAAGGGAGGAAACATGAACTTTAGGCCTTAAATGAAGCTTTCAATGGGCCAGTGCCAATAAGGATGCCTCGTATAACCACACAAGGCCTTCTAAGGGTATTCCAACCTATGGTTGGGATGTCAGTGCCACTAGGTGTTTTTGAGTAGTAGGTATGTGTCTCAAGGTATTGGAAATGATATAGGGAAGAAAGTCATGCCTTAGGTTCTAAAGAAAGCTTTGAGTCATCTAGAGCCATGAACAATGCCTCAAAGTACCACACATAAACTCCAGAGGGGTATCCTTGGCCTCTAAGAAATGATATTAGTTCTCTCACAAGGTTTTGAGCATTAGCTATAGGTCTTAAGGCCTTGATAGGTTTGAGGGGGGAACCCAAGGCTTAGTCGAAGTACAAAACTTATAGGCATCCATGGCCAAACATGACACCTCAAACTAGCACACCCAATCTCTCAAGGTTTTAGGCAACTTCTAGGACTCAAATTTCATGAATGACACCTCAAACCACCATAGATGAGCTCTCGAGGGTATCTTTGGAATTCAAGTGGGAGTATGGGCATCAATAGGATATTTTGAGCACTGGGTATGCATCTTGGGTCCTTGGAAAAAATCGTGAGAGGAAACCCAAGCCTTAGGTCCTAAAGGAAGTTTCTAGATATGTAGGGCCTACAACGACATGTTGAACAATAATATATATATATATATATATATATATTACATATTATATAATTTATAATTTATAAATTATATAATATAGAAATTATATTGTATATAAATAAAATAAAAACAAAAACAAAAACAAAAATAACAAAACAAAGCTTTGAAAAAAAAATACATTTGAATTGATCACTCTCGTGCTCATTAGTTGCATGCAGAGTAAACAGGAGGAGGTCATGCACACAAGGTGAAGGAGGGTGCATGCAGAGGAGGTGGGCACACACATAGGAGGAGGGAATGCCAAGAGGAGGTCACACATAGAGGAGGAGGGTGCATGCAAAGGAGGAGGGAACGCATGTAGAGGAGAAAGAGGGCACACACAAAGGAGGAGGGCATGCACGCAGAGGAGAAGGAGGGAACAAGAAGAGGATAAGGGTGAGGGCAAGGATGAGGATGGTGAATAACTCTGAACACCTCATGAATTTAAATTGTGTGCTCAATATTCAGCATATTGCCACATATAAAAATCGCCCTCCATTGAATATTCCTCGATGTGTTGAGCATTGTCCCTTGTGGGATACTCCCTTTGTGATTTGGTGCTTGACTTTGGGCAATGATCTTTGTTATGTGTTGTGAGTTGTGTTGTGTTCTGTGACCGATAATTGAATGACTTTGGTTCTTTCAGATTGGGCCTCGGGCCCATAATTTTTTTAAAACCCTGCAGATAAACCTTAGTAAGCCCATTATTTTTTTAAAACCCTACATATAAACCTTAGTAAGCCCGAGAGCATAAGACCATATTTTTTATTTTCCCAACTTGTAACATTTTTTCCCCAAATTCCATTTTTTTTTCGAACATAACATTTGGCATTAGAAATCAACTACCTGGTGCTATTTTGGAAGATAACATTCTAAACCATGATTGAAACAACGAATTGCAATTGCCTTTCAAGAAACCAAGGACACTCAAAACCACTATGTAGCATATAATCAAATTTCAAAGTGAGTAGAATGCATGTGCAATGATGTTGCCACATTTGGTCTAGAACATGAATTCATCTTAATGATAAACATAAATAATGTGCAAACCCAAATCTGGGAATATTGTACCCTTGAAATCAGTAAATCATGCATATACAATGTCAGATACTCAATGGATGGAAGGAAACCTTATAACCCAATTGAACTGTGTGATTCACTAGTTAAAATGAATCACTTATTTATAGTTGTTCCATTAGTGATCAAGAATAAGAGGATGTCTTACAATTGAGTGGTTGATTGCTTAAGTTGACCACTACTGAGAATCTTGTTGACTATCCTAGACACTTCTAGACATCGGGTACACTGAATTGACAGTGTTAATATACCATAAACCCAATATTTATGTAAATGCATTCATATTTCCTGTAAGTACAATTATGTACAACTTGTTAAACCTCATTAAAAACTTGTGTGCTCCAATAGGAGTTGAGTTTGATAAGAACATCTAGGAGGCACATTATTCCAAGTCAACATGCCATTTTAGCACCTACAAAACTTTAGTGGCAATATTGTAGAAATTTGTTTGATGTGTAAACAAAGGTGGTAAATGGGAGTGACCTAGGAAACTTCTTGTGGATTATTGTTAAAGATTGATGGACACAACAAGATTTGACATTGTTGCAAGATAAATCTTCCTATAACTATAATGTGAATGAAACTACAATTAAATGAGCCTTTATCCTTTATCCATTCTTTCAACATTACCATGTAAGCAATCCTTTATCCATGCAAGGAATCCTTTATCCATGCTTTCAACATTGAAAATTAG
>ML781091.1:184459-219647 GCA_009831015.1 Picea engelmannii | reverse complement strand
GATTTTTCTCATATAAATTAGTATTTTTTTTTTTATTTTTTTTTTAAATTTCAATTATGTTTGTTTTCTTATTTATTTTAGTTTTTAATTGATCTCAAAAAAATGAATTATAATTTTTTGCTAAATATTTAAAAATATTGTTATTTAACAACAATTATTTTCTATGTATTGAAGTAAGGTAAAAAACGTGTGTTAAAAATGATGGTTTCCACTATATTTAAAATGTATGGAACCATAACTTAATTAAGGACAGATAATTATATGAAAAATATTAATTTCAAAAAAGTAAATGGTGTACAACATTTTTAACATTGGATGAAGCATGGAAATATCATTAAAAAAACAATTGAATTAATAAAAAAAAAAAGAAAAGTTTGAAAATAGATGAAAAAACCATCGTTGAAAAAAAAGAAAAAAAAAATTGAACTATTTGAAAATAAATGAAAAAACAAGCATTTAAAAAAACAAAGTGGAAACCTTATGTATTAGAAAATTTAAAATATCAAAAAAACACCTAAAAATGGAGGGGGATGCTACCACTAGAACCATTTTTAAAAACGGGGTAAAAAACTTGAACCCCCAAAAAGAGAGAACTCTGTAGAGTTCTCATTAAGTTGATAACTATGTTTGGAAAGGAAATGGGGAAGAAGGGCAGGTGAATAGTAGAGTTAATTCCCAATGAAGAGTTATAATCATTTCTTAAATAATATATGATAGTCATCACCACAAATCAAGTCCCTAGATTCAATGTGATTATATGCTTCCTTTGATTAGAGGCCCCTAACTGAGTTCCTTTACTAAAGTTTACAACCATGTTTCTCAGCATATTACATTCAACTTCCAGAGTGACAATTTGTTGTTTTTGTTGAGTAAGTGTAATCATAATTCAGGCAATTCAGGAGGTTTCATGATTCTCATTTTCATAGGCCTTTGAGATTACCAAGAAGAGAGAATTTGTATTGCATTGAATATATTCTTCATGTATTCGAAGAAACATTCAAATTTCTTTTAATTCCCTATAATCCATAGATGTGAAACATATGAAGGGATGTCAATCTAGATCCAAATTCCACCCAAGGATAAAGTGAAATAGAGAAACAACCCCACAAATCCACAAACTGAGAAACACAATCGAGAATTCATGAGATCCACAATTCTTGAGGGCTAATAAACCTACTAATATTGGGCATAATAGAGCTAGGAGGTTGAGCCTGTAATAGGGGAAACCTACAACACCATAATATAGATGCTCATCGGATTGAGTTCCATAGAATGAAGGTGACATGAACCAAATTCTAACTGAGACTGCATAAATTCTAGAAAATCCAGTACATAGAAGGAATCCAGGAACCAAAGCTAGTATGACAACATGCACAAGGCATTCCCAAAATACAAATCCGCAAAACCGTATTTCCAAAATATCATATAAAGGATGACGATGTTTCTTACCAGTCGATTAACAAATGGATGAACCAGGCTCCCAACTAACTTGTTTCACATTCCCTTTTGAAATTCCATTATCCCACCCATGTTAAGATAATTCTCAACTAGTGGTTCAATTCCCTACCCTTAAATAAGTTCAAGCATGTAAATGGGGGTGCACCAATCTTATCAAATTTAATTTCCTTGCTATGGGAAAAAGAATGGGGGAGGCATGACATATGTTGTTTTAAGGTTGTGGTATGTGCCCTTGAGTGCATGGATATACAATTATGGAATGGATTTATAAATTGAAGTTTCATTGATCCTTAGCACCACCATTTTCAAAATGGTGGCCTTATTAGCGACCAAGTCCACTTAGAAATTATGTTCCATCAATATCTAATAGAACAAAATCTTTTGAAATTACCACACCTCCTTTTGAGATCCAGTGGGGATATATGCTAATTTGTTATCAACGAAGATAGTATTTGAAACCATCAATTTGATGATTGTTCTTGAATATTCTATGAAAATCAAAGATTTGATTATGGAATAAATAACAATACACAAACCCTAAAACAAGGGATATGTATCGTCTTGGTTATTAGTGGAATTCCCTAAACCCCAAGCATAAGTTGTTTCCAATTTTATTTTAAGATCAACAATGATTCTCCCCACACTTGCAACCCTTGTCTATATTCTCAAAATCATTACCACACATGGCATGCATGGTTTCATACTTTGTTCTCCTAGGATTTTTTTGTCTTGTTTTTCTCAATTTGTTTCAATATCAAACATAGAATGTTGATCTATGACTTTCTTTTTATGGAGACTATGGAGATGTTGTGTGTTGTGTTGCAATTGCATCCTAATCCAAGGTTTCTTTTTGTATTACCTTTGATTATTTTTATATGTTTTATTTTAGGTTATCACCATTTCTCAAGTTTGACAATCATTCAATCAATCTCTCTCTTATGGCATCTTGGAACAGTTTCTATGATTGTTCAATGGTACTCTTTTCTTTGGCTAAATAAGTTAGCATTGTTGACGTAAATGTGTCAAAATTTTAACATAGTCATTTATCTATTCATTGAAATTTCAATGGTCCACATATCACTTATCATTGATGCCTTCACACCTACCAATGCCACATTATTAGTATTCTCTAAACCTAGTGAAATTGTGTTCAATATTTTATGAACTACATCTAATCACTTAGAATTGTTGACATAAATGTGTCAAAAATCCAACATGGTCATTTATTTATTCATTGAAATTTCAATGGTCCACATATCACTTATCATTGATGTTGTCACACTTCCCAATGCCACATTATCAGTATGCTCTAAACCTAGTGAAATTGTGTTCATTGTGTTATGAACTAAATCTATATGGTCCTCACAATAAGAATTACTTTGGAAAAAATTATGACAAGACAAATAATAACGAGTAATAATGGTATTAGTTTTTAAAGAAGGGTGAAAAATTTTAGTGGTATTATATCAAAAAGTTCACTTATGGATGAAATTTTTTAGTGTAAGAATCTTCTTAAAGGAATCTTAAAAGTTCCTTTATACAGAGTGCCAAAGAAATAATAATAGACAATCACATAGACTCAAGGAATTGCAATGCAAAGAAGCATTTATATTAGAAAAACTTTTGTTACAATAATGCATCATTAACCACCTTTGTCTCAAAATTGTTATACATGTGGGATTATTCACAACAAACAAATAGAACCTTGCACAAAGAATAGTCAACATGGATAAATTTATCCATTCTCCACTAGTGAACCAACCATCCCATGAAAGACACAGCAACAATCATAGCAAGAAAAAATACACACATTGGGGATCTATATCGATGTCCATGAATGACTTTTGTTGAATTAGATTTCGACACCAAGTCATTTTTGACACCCCCACCTATAGTTGACACTTCTCCAAATACTAGATCATTGGACATCCTCTTTATATCCACATGGTAATTTATTGTAAAAGAGTGGAATTGAACAGCAACAATTCTAGCTTCTCTATGAAGAAGTTTTAGATTGTCTTTTTGAACTTGATAAATTCCTTTCATTTGGTTGCATATCAGTTCTGAGTTGGTGAAGACAACAATATCATTGGCACCATGTTTTTTCATTGTTTTCAGCCCTTCAACAAGGGCAATATATAATTCTTCATTTCTAGTAGTCCTCCCATAAACTTCTCTCTGTCTTTGCAGGACATGATTTAGTGCTTTGTTGTGAAGGAAATATGTAATCACATCTTGACCAGAGTTTGGGTAATAATACACTTCAATGGGAAATGCCCACTTCTACACCATTCTTTATAATTCAAAGGAGCTAAAGAAAAGACAAACAACAAATTTTGATCAGAAAATGGGTATATAGAAACAAGAATTTACATACAATTTGAGCAATGTCATAATAAAGGCTAAGTAAACATTTAGATTCATAGCTTGAAAACATTTAATGTGAATCACATAAAAATTTAATGAAAAATACATTATTGGTTATGGTGCTACAAGCACGGTTTGGAGGGATATCTTAAAAGTGATGTGGAAGATCTGCAAGATTCTTAGCCAAGTGGCTACATCTGGATGAAAACTTGTAAAAAGAGAATTTCCATACTTCCATAAATATGTCTCCCTTCAAGGACCTGATCCAGGAGAATCCTCAACAAAGAACATGTGGAGAGACAACCCAGCGCCATAACGCGCCTTTTCAATTATTTTGGAATCTTAAACACTGGCATTTCCTTTCAATCTTTTTGAACGAGTAATTAGAAGAAGATAAAAACAACTTGGAAGCAAACACGATCAGTGAGATCTGCAAGTTTCACTCTCAGACTTTAATTTAACGGAACTTAAGGGGTAGTTTTTTTTTTCCGAATCTTCTCTTCTTCAAGAAGACAAGTAGTCAAAGGGAACCCTAGGAGCCCTCTGGGATAAATAGAGGTGTTGTATGCCCGAATGAGGCTACTGCAAATTAGTAGGAGAATGTTGTGATTTAGTTGTTGCTGAATTTTTAGTTATTTCTTTATCATAGCTGTATCCATTTACATTTGAATGAATATAACATAGGAAAATTGATCCAATGCATGGTGTTTCTATTGTTTACAGTTTCCCTGTTATTTTATGTTATCATGAATGAATGAGTTATGTTATTGAGTATATGAAATTGTGAAGTGTTTGGATAAGTTTCAATTGTTTTTCTTCGTTGAGTTCATGCAAGGTGTGCATACAGCTTGCAAGGAGTGTGTTGACAGAGTCTGTTTCGACTCAGAATATCAGAAGAGATAGTGTGAAACTTCTATTTGAAAGGAGCGCAAAGAGCCTGATGCAAGATGTGCACAGTCACCTACAAGAAGCTAAGTCTTGCATAAGAATTTGTTCCAAGGCATGCAAAGATCCAAAAATATGACTAAGTGTCGAACAAAACCTTTAAGGAGTTAAAAACTCAAAGAAAGGACAAGTACATAGGAGTTAGCAGGAGAAACCCTTCATGAAGGAGGAGATTTTAAGGTCTTGCAAGATAAACGATCAAGATCCATCTAGGAGAAGTAGAATCATTCTAGACCATCAGATCTAGGATAATTTGCATAATGGTTAGGCATGGGTCCTTTTAGAAATTCGTAAACCAAAGGATTTGGATTGTAGAAGGGTGAAAAACACTGAATTCTGGAGCCACAAAGAGATCCTAGTCGTTGGCTGGAAGGCTGAGACATGGTAGTGGATAAGCGAGTTTGGGAAAGAACAGCTTCAGAGAATTTGCGCCAAGAAGATAGAAATATTCATGAAACCAGGAAGTGCGAAGTAGATCCAAGTCATTGGTTACAGTGGTGAGGATACGTGGTGGATATCCACATGTTTCAGAGGAAGATTCATTTGGAGAGAAGGCAAGGTGGAGTAACTAAAACTATCGAAGATGGAAGTCCGGAGTTGATATCAATCCTTAGTTGAGAGGGATGTGTGGTGTTAGATCCATATTTCTAGAGATATAGCCCTCCGGAATAATTGGGGTGAGTGTGAGACAATAACTCACAAAGATCTGAGAGCCGAAAGAGATCCTAGCCATCTATTTCCAAGGAGCACATGACACCAGATAGTGTTGTCTGTAAGAAGAGTACTCCAGGAGAAAGCAGATGTAGAAGGGTGAAGGATTCCCAAATAATTGAGAATTGAAGTAGATTTGGGCCATCCAAGCCAAAGGAATAGGTGCCACCATATCATGCACTCGGGAGCATAAGGGCTTTGAAGGAACTGGAGAGTGCAAACGCAAGGACTCATGAAGCCCAAAGTCATGATGCCATCAAGATCTTCCATGAAAGTGGAAACCTATATGGGGATCCTACAGTTGGGTAAGTAGGAACTCCGAGGGATTGGAGGTGTGGTGCTTCAAAGAGATCTGAATCTTGAAGTTGCGAAGTAGAGGATCAGTCGTCGATTTGGCGGGAGGATAGTGGTTGTCTGATTAGATTCAAAATTCGACACTCCATGGGTATTGTGTGTTGGAGTGGCCAGATATCCCAAATCCCGAAGCCTGAAGTGCTTAAGAGGATTAAGACCTAGTTCATATCCCAAGGTCGCATGTGGAGAAGGGCTAGGAGAAAGGATCTAGCGCCCGAAATTTCAAGATCATAAAAGAGTTAAAGAAAAGGGCCAATGGGTTCCACAGGACCTACACCTAAGGATAAGGGGTCCTGTGTTTAATTGAGTTTGTGTCCAACGAGGCCTCTAGGAGATAATCCAGCTCGAGGATATTAAGATCCTCAACCTGGAGGTCACGCAGCCCCGTGAGAGAGTAGGGGGTTTGCATCAAGTGGTATTAGAGCCTGAAATTATTTTCAAGTAGTGAAAGAGAGCTGAAAGTTGTACTCTGTGTGTGAGAAACTGTCATCACAATGCCACCAAGGAGATGTGTGGAGCCACCTATAGCCAATTACATTGTAGAAAGAGAAATGAGAGAGCTTCGTGCAATATTAAAGGCGATGGAAGAAACGCAGAGGAGAGCACCTGATACTGGGAACATCAGTGATGCAGAAAGTGAAGAAATAGAAGTTGAAGAAGTTGCAGGGGAAAATATTGTAGAGGAACGCTTGCTGAGAGTAGTTGTTAAATTGGGATCCAGGGAAAAGATAGACATCCAAATGTATGAAGGAAACTTGGATGCTGAAGAATAGCTGGACTGGATAAGATCCATGGAAAAAAATTTCGACTATGAATATGTCGATGAGGAGAAGAAGGTGACACATGTTGTCACCGAGTTGAAAGGACATGCAAAACTATGGTGGAATGAACTGCAGGCTAAGAGTAGAAGAAAAGGCAAACAAAAGATAAAGAATTGGGACAGAATGGTAGCCAAGCTTAAGGATAAATTCATACCCAAATATTATCAGATAAATCTATTCAAGAAGTTGCAAAACATGAGAAAGAAGGGTACGACAGTGAAGGAGTACACAAAATAGTTCTACAAGCTGAATATCAAGACTGGAAAAAGAGACAAAGATGAAGGAAAAGTTTCCAGATATATAAATGTATTGAGATATGAAATCCAAGATGATATCAGCAAGATGTCGTTAAGGACAGTAGAGGATGCTTATCAGATTTCTCTGAAGGAAGAGGAGAAGTTGGCCAAAAAATAGATTCAACGAAGCAGAGGCAGAATCCCAAACAAAGGTAATGGAGTAGACCATGACAAGGCACATAAAACCAAGAATGAGACTGAGAAACCACAATATCACTGAGAAAGAGGAGGAATTTCCCGAGGGAGACAAAGTGGTGGAAGAAATTATTCTAGAGGAAGAGGAAGAAGCAGAAGAAGAGAAGTAAGGTGTCGTGCCTATGGAAAGATATGATACATGTTTTGGGAATGTCCCGAGAAAAAGAAACAAGGAGGAGGTGAAGCTCATATTTCGGAAGCACAGAAAATAAATGTTGAAGCCGAAGGTGCAAAGGATGGAAAATCCCTGATGCTGAGGAAGGTTCTCTTAAAACCAGAGCCAGAAATTAAAAATCCAATGCAGAGGAACAATTTATTCAAGACAAATTGCAAGACTAAAGATAGAGTATGCAAGGTGTTAATTGATAGTGGGAGCACTGATAACTGAGTATCCACAGAGATGGTGGAGAAATTGGAGCTGGAGACAATTGCACACCTAATTCTATATAAGGTCTCATGGTTACAAAAAGGACACCGGGTAATGGTAACTAAACAATGCCTTATTGAATTCAAAATAGGTGGATATAGAGATGAGATTATGTGTGATGTAATTCCCATGGATGTATGCCATGTTTTGTTGGGAAGACCATGGCAATTTGATAGGAATGTCATTCATGATGGGAGAAAAAATACTTACACTTTGGAAAAGAATGGTAGAACACACATGTTTCTTCCAATACAGGAGAAGAAAGAAAAAGAAGAATTCATCACAAGCACACTTCTCATGAGTGGGAAGGATCTCCTGAGTGACGTCAAGAAGAAAAGAAGAAACATGAGATGCAGTTTTTTGTGGTGAGGACACCAAGAGTTGTCCTTAGAAGTACTTCGATGGATAACTTTCCTGAAGAGGTTCAGGAGTTGTTGGAGAATTTTGTTGACATAATAGTGGATGAGTTTCCTAACTTATTGCCACCCATCAGAAGTATCATCCATTATATTGATTTGATACCAAGAGAAAGTATTCTAAACAAAGCAGCATACAGATTGACACCTCAAGAGATTGAGGAGGTAAGGAAACAAGTCCAAGATTAATTAGACAAGGGTTTGGTTAGAGAAATATTGAGTCCATGTGCAGTACCAACTATGTTGAGTTCAAAGAAGGATGGAGGATGGAGAATGTGTACAGACTCAAGAGCCATAAACAAGATCACCATCAAGTATAGATTTCCTTTGTCAATAATGGATGACTTAATGGATTGGTTAAGTGAAGAAAAATTATTTTCTAAGATAGATTTGAAAAGTGGATATCACCAGATAAGGATGAGAGAAGGTGATGAGTGGAAAACATCCTTTAAGACAAATGAAGGGTTGTATGAGTGGTTTGTTATGCCAATTGGCTTAACAAATGCCCCAAGTAATTTTATGAGGTTGATGAATGAAATATTGAAATATTTTATTGGTAATTTTGTGGTTTTATATATGGATGATATATTGGTATCTAGCAAGACTAAAGAGGAGAATTTGAGACATCTGACATTAGTGATGAGGAGACTGCAGCAGGAGAAACTATTGATACATCTAAAGAAATCATCTTTTATGAATAAAGAACTCATGTATTTGGGTTTTCTGATCTCTTCAAATGAATTGAATATGTATCCATAGAAGGTGAAAGAAATCAAAGAATGGCCATCACCAAGGAATATATTTGAGGTCAGAATATTCCATGGATTAGTAAGTTTATATAGGAATTTCATTGGAAATTTCAGTGGAATTTGTGAACCGATATTGGATACAATGAAGAAGAGGCACGAGTATTTTAAATGGACATAAGAGGCCAAGAGGATATTCAATATATTGAAGGAGAAGATAAAAAAACAAAAAATTCTAGTCTTACCAAATTTTGGAAAGACATTTCAAGTGAGATGTGATGAAAGTGGAGTTGCAATTGGAGGAGTCTTGAGCCAAGACAATAAACCATTTTCATATTTTAGTGAGAAGTTGAATGAGACAAAAAGAAAGTACTCCACATATCATAAAGAATTCTATGTAGTAATTCAAGCCTTGAATAAATGGAGGCACTACCTGATTCCAAAAGAGTTTGTTTTGTATAGTGATAATCATGCTTTACAATTCATAACTAGACATGAAAAATTGAATCAGAGACATGCAAAGTGGATTGAGTTTATGCAGGATTTTACTTTTGTCAAAAAGCATATTTCTAGAAATGCTAACAAAGTTGATGATGCATTAAGCAGGAGATGTTTGATTCTGCAGGAGTTTCAAGTGAAGACCTTAGGGTTTGAACACCTTAAGGAAATGTACAATGATGATCCAAATTTCAATGAAGCATGTGAAAATCTTGTGCTGAGAGACAGAAGCCAGTGGATAGAGTATATGATTCAAGAGGGATTGTTGTTCAAGGGAAATCAACTGTGCATACCAAAATGCTCACTGAGGGATAAAATTTTGAAGGAAAAATATAGTGGAGGATTGGCTGAAAATTTCGGCCATGATAAAACATTTGCACAGTTTAGCAGTTCATATTACTGGCCAGGTATGAGGACATAAGTGATAAATTCTGTAAACAGATGTAGAATCTTCCAGCATGCAAACGCAAAAAGATAGAACATTGGATTGTATCATCCATTTCCAATACCAGAGAGGCCTTGGGATGAAATAAGCATGGATTTTGTATTGGGATTGCCAAGAACACAAAGAGGATGTGATTCCATATTTTTGGTGGTGGATAGATTTTCAAAGATGGCACAGTTTATCCCATGCCAGAAGACTAGTGATGCAACACATGTTGCCAATTTATTTTTCAAGGAAGTTGTGCGATGTCATGGATTACCCAAAAGTATTGTCTCAGACATCGATACCAAATTCGTTGGTCATTTATGGAGAACATTGTGGAAGAAGTTGGGGATATATTTTTCCTTCAGCTCAGCTTATCACCCTCAGACAGATGGACAGAGTGAGGTGGTGAACAACAGTTTGGGAAACTTATTGAGGAGTCTGGTCACTGAGCATCATAGTCAGTGGGATCAGATTCTGCCACATGCAGAATTTGCATACAATGACTCACCAAATAGGAGAACTGTAAAGAGACCATTCCAAATACTGTATGGAATGCAGATAAGAGGATTATCTAAGTTAATAGACTTAGAACAGAGTGAGTTCATAAGTGTTAGAGAAGAAGATTGTTTTGCAGAAATGCAGAAGCTCCATAGCCAGATCAAAGAGCAGTTGCAGAGATCTAGGCAAGAGTACAAGCACAAAGTTGATCAACATCACAAAGAGATTCAATTTGAAGTAGGAGATAAGGTTCTGGCACATCTCAAGAAAGAAAGGTTCCCAAGGGGAACATATAACAAGTTGAAGATGAAGAAGATAGGGCTAGGTAAGATCTTAAGGAATTTTGATGCAAATGCCTATGAGATTGAGCTACCAGATGATGTGGGAATATTACCCATATTCAACATATCAGACCTCTATCCTTACAGGGAAGATGAAGTAGGAGAAACAAAAGATCATAAAGAGATTCAATGGGAAAATAAAATGCATGTAGAAAAAATGCCACAGATGGAGAAGATCATTGATCAAAGAGTTGGCAAGAAAACCATAAGGAAAACATACTATGAGTATCTGGTAAAGTGGAGGGGACATCCCATAGAGGATTCCAATTGGGTAAGCAAAGTAGATGTTCAGAGGCATTGAAACACAATGTATGAGCTCATGGACAGGAATTCATGAATTTTTTCCAAGAGGAGTATGATGCAAGAGCATCGTCGACAAAGAACACATGGAGAGACAACTCAGCGCCATAATGCTCCTTTTCAATTATTTTGGAATCTTAAACGCTGGTGTTTCTTGCCAATCTTTTTGAATGAATAATTAGAAGAATATCAAAACAACTTCGAAGAAAATACGATCAGTGAGATCTGGGATTTTCACTCTCAAACTTTAATGTAACAGAACTTAAGGGGTAGTTAGTTTTTTTTTGGAATCTTCTCTTCTTTGAGAAGACGAGTAGTCAGAGGGAACCCTAAAATCCCTCTAGGATAAATAGAGGTGTTGTATGCCCGAATGAGGTTGCTGCAAATTAGTAGGAGATTGTTGTGATTTAGTTGTTGCTGATTTTTTAGTTATTGTTTTATCATAGATGTATCCATTTACATTTGAATGAATATAATAGAGGAAAATTGATCCAATTCATGGTTTTTCTAATGTTTACATTTTCGTTGTTATTTTTTGTTTTCATGAATGAATGAGTTATGTTATTGAGTATATGAAACTATGAAGTGTTTGGATAAGTTTCAATTGTTTTTCTTCATTAAGTTCATGCAAGGTGTGCATACATTCCACAAGGAGTGTGTTGACGGAGTCTGTTTCGACTCAGAAGATCAGAAGAGATGGCATGAAAATTCCATTTGCAAGGAGTGCAAAGAGACTGTTTCAAGGTGTGCACATTCACCCGCAAGAAGCTAAGTCTTTTGTAAGAATCTGTTGCAAGGTGTGCACAGATCCAAAAATCCGACTAAGTGTTGAAGAAAACCTTTAAGGATTTCAAACCTCTAAGAAAAGAAAAGTACAGAGGAGTTAATGGGACAAATCCTTCAGGAAGGAGGATACTTTAAGACTTTGCAAGATAAAGGATCAAGATCCATCCAAGAGAAGCAGAATCAATCTAGATCGTCAGATGTAGGAGAAGTTGTGTGATGGTTAGCCATGGGTCCTTTTAGAAATTTGTGAACCGAAGGATTTGGAGTGTAGAAGGGTGAAAAACACTAAAGTCTGGAGCCACAAAGAGATCCTAGTTGTTGGATGGAAGGATGAGACGTGGAAATGGTTAAGATAGCTCAAGAAAGAACAACTTTCGAGAATTTGTGCCAAGAAGATAGTGATCTTCGCTAAACCACGAAGTGCAAAGTAGATCTGAGTCATTGGTTGTGGCAAGGATATGTGGCGGATATGCACATGGTTCAAAGGAAGATTCCTTCGGAGGGAAGGCAAGGTGGAGTAACTAAAAATAATTAAGACTGAAGGTTGAAGTTGATATCAATTGTTATTTGAGAGGGATGAATGGCATTAGATCTAGATGTCTGGAGATATAGGCCTCTGGAAGAATTAGGGTGAGTGTGAGACAAGAACTCCCGAAGAGATGAGAGATGAAAGAGATCTCGATTGTCCATTTCCAGGGAGCACACATCACCAGATAGTGTCATATGGAAGGAGAGTACTTTGGGAGAAAGTAGGTGCAGAAGAGTGAAGGATTCCCGAAGAGCTGGGCACCGAAGTAGATCTCAGTCATCCAAGCCAAAGGAACATGTTCCACCATATCCTTCACTCTGGAGCATAAGGACTTCAGAGGAAATGGAGAGCGGATACGCAAGGACTCACAAAGCCCGAAGTTGTGAGGCCATCAGAACCATCTGTGAAAGTGGACAAGCAATAGGGGATCCTGTAGTTCAGTGAGTAGGCACTCTAGGGGATTGGAGGTGTGGTTCTTCGAAGAGCTCTGAAGCTTGGAGTTGTGAAGTGGAGGATCATCTGTTGATTTGGTGGGAGGATAGGGATTGTCTAATTGGATTCAGAATTCGACACTTCATGGGTCTGGAGTGGCCAGATCTCCCAAAGCCGGAACTCTGAAGTGCTTAAGGATATTAAGCCTCAATTCATAGCCCGAGGTCGCATGTGGATAAGGGCTAGCAGAAAGGAGCTAGCACTCAAAATTTCAAGATCATAAAAGTGCTAACAGATTCCATAGGACCTGCACCTAAGGATAAGAGGGCATGTGTTTAATTTCATTTGGGGCCAACCAGGCCTCGAGGAGATAATATAGCTCA
Organism: Picea engelmannii; assembly: GCA_009831015.1. Classification (NCBI taxonomy): domain Eukaryota; kingdom Viridiplantae; phylum Streptophyta; class Pinopsida; order Pinales; family Pinaceae; genus Picea; species Picea engelmannii. Next base: position 206,714 of record ML781091.1, on the reverse strand, counting down.
AGGATATTAAGATCCTAGACCGAAAGGTCACGCAGCCTTGATGGAGAGTAGGGGGGTCTGCATCAAGACCTCTATGGTTATGACCCTCATAAACTAATTGATTAGACCATTGAAGAGGTGCATATAATGTTTCTTTACATTTCCTTGAGGAATGTCAGCAAATATTGCATCAACTCAAAAAGAATCTCATAATTTCTCAAGACCAAATGAATGCCTAGCAAGATAAATGCCACAGTGAAAGAGAATTTGAAGTTGGTGATTTAATTTTCTTAAGATTGTAGACATATCGACAGAGATTCCTTAAAGGGAAGGGAGGACAAAAACTTGCACCAAGGTGTTATAGGCCTTATAAAGGACTAGAAAGAGTAGGACATATTGCATATACTCTTGAGTTTCCAGCAGATACCCACATCCATCATACATTCCATGTTTCATGTTTAAATAAAGTAGTAGGAAAAAGGGTCCAAATCTAAAACACCTTACCACCTTTAAATGATGAAGGAATGTCATTATAATCCCTTAATACATTTTGGCCACCAAAGAGAAGAAATTGGGGAGAAAAATATTGTCAGAACCTTATCCAATGTAAATATATACCAGCAGAAGCGACAACATGGTAAGGACAATAAATCTTTCAACATCCATCTCTACAGTTTCTTTAGGGCAAAGAAATTCAAGGAGGTGGCATTTTTGTCCAGGCATGATCTTCCACAACTTAGAATATTATTTCTTATCTTCTCTCAAGATTAAATTATCTTATCTAAATTGGGATTCTTATCTCTTCTTAGATTAACATTCTTATCTTCTCCAACATAGTATTTTACCTTATTTTATCTCATCTGGTACTATTCTTAAAATTGTGCTTATCTTCTCTTATTGTTATTTCATCCAATATTGGAAGAATAAGAATATATTTAAATGCTAGTACCAAGATTGAAGGAATTTTTTGTGGCATTCTTTCTACCAATAGTTTATAGGAGACTAATTCCCAGGTCAAGTGTAGTGCCCAAAGTTCAAAATGCCTTGGAGACCTAAGCCTGAGTTGGAACCTATTCCTCCTCAGGAAAGTTGTTGGCACATGTACCTCCTCATGAAAGTTGTTGGAACCTGTACCTCATGAAAGTTACTTTATCTTATGCAATTACCTCAAATAATAATTATTAAAAAGTGACACTATGAGTCTATTTTCCGGTTTTCAGTATTGTTCCCATGGCTGATGATTTTAGATTTTATGTTTAGAAAATTTAGTTTCTAGTTTCATTTTAGAAAAAAATATATTTTAGTTTCAAATGTAAGACCTCTGATTTTCAGTTCAAATTTCTTTATTTAGTTATAACAACAATATTTCCCAATCAATTTACTAGCAATTATCAGGTTGGTTCATAACAATTGCATTCATATCATATTTCAATCATAACTCCATTTTCTATTTGGGTTCATAGCACCGCCTTTCCATGCTTGTTCCTACTTTGACATCTCTCGGTTAAGTTCTCATTGAGAGGCACTGATGCAAACACCCCTACCTTCCCTTGGGGTTGTGTGACCTCTCTCTATAGGATTGATCGACTTTGGGAGCTAAATCAACTCACAATTTCGCACTTAACCTCTTCTATACTCTCCACAGGTCAACGTATTACTTCTCAGGTGTGAAATCCCCTTTTTGAGAGTTTCTAAGTACCCACAGAGTCCTCCACGTGACCCTGGTCAAAACCATGGGCTTAAACCTTTGCACCCGCACACTTCATAAATTTGGGCTTTGGGTGTTCTCGACACACCTAACTCCTAATCCGTCGGGCTATGAAATCATGAACACACACGGACTAGATCTACTATGCACACTCTTATCATAGCCAACAACTGAGATTTTCTTCTAGACTTCGGCTTCAGGAGTTCTGAGTGTTCCAAACACCTCTTTCCTCCAAAGTAATTCATACTCGGAGTTACAAATGAAGTGCCACGTGCTCTTCTTGATCGATGGTTGTGATCTACTTTGATACTTCAACGTTCAGTAGTTTCAAATGCTCCAAATCCTTTTCTCCCCGAAGTACTTTCCATGCGAAGTTGTGGATCAAGCACCATGCATCCTTCTCCAATGGATGGTTCCGATGGACTTCAACACTTCGAGACATTTTTTTCCTTCAGGACTTCACTCCTCATTTTCCCCCGAAGTGTTATCTCTCTTAAGTGATAGATCGAACGTCGTGTGTCCACAAAATCAACGGCTCAGATTTAATTTCTTACCTTTTTGGCACTTCGAATGACTTATAGTCAACACTCTGCTTCCTCCTTGCTCACTTCTCTAGAGTATGTGATCTATTGACATGTTTCCTCCTCATATTGATGGCCTTGATTTACTTTAGCAGTTAAGGCTTCGGGATTTTTATCTTCACTACTCTCGATTTCCTCCTGATTGATCTTCTCCCGGAGTACACGGATCTTCGTCATGTGTCTGCCTCTAACCAATGGTCAGGATTTGTTCTCTCTATTCTAGAACTTTGAGTGAATTGTGGTCAACAACCTCTCCTCACCATTATTCCAAAGTATCCAACTTATGGATCTCCAGAGTTGTTAACACGTGTTCATTGCAACTCAACGGTCACGATGAAATCCGGCTCTTTGGGCTTCGACAACTTTTGATGTTGCACTACCCCTTCCTCCCGAATAACTCCTTCTCTGAAACAAATGATACACTGACATGTATCGTCCTTCGAGTCTATGGTCCAAATGGACTTTAGGTTTCGTAACTTTGGTAGTTTTGAGTCCTTCAAAAACGAAAACCTCCTAACATGCGAAGTCCGAAGGACTTCAAGGTGTAACCTCCGTACACCTTCTCGAGATCTAATGGTTGTGAGTGACCTCGACTTCTTCCGAATGTATCTCACCCATCACTTCACAATATTCAACAGATTTTCTCCCTTCTATTGAATCTTTATCACTATCTCTCCTGAGCTTGATTCCTCTGAGGGATTTGACCTCCAACGCACTCCTTTCGATCTTGGAATCCTCGACAAAGTTTGTACTTAAAGATTTCTTCAAAATAAATCTTACTACGCATTCCTTACACTTCACAGTACTAATCTCTCGACACTTAGTTGATTCTTGACCGTGTGCACTCCTTGAAATACTAGGTCTAAGTTTCCCATTATCCCTCCTGAGCTTCTCTTATTCAAATCTAGACTATGTTGATGCAGCATCCGATCTCTCATAATAGAAACAATTGAAACTTATTTAAGACTTCACAGGTTCATATTATGAACAACATACATAACCATAATGAAATAAACACACAGAGAACATATCATTCATTCAAATACGCACTAAAATGAATATTTTCCAAGCATTCGGAACAATTTATGTTGGTTCTATTCATTCATGAAGTATTTACATAAGTAACACAATTCGTCACTGTCTCCAGACTCTCTATGTCTAACTGCTACATCTAACTTCTTACTCCTACCACTTCATTTTGTCTTACTACTCTTTTGTCTTACAACACAATACAAAAAACTTATCTAAGGAGTGGCTTCTCGAGCTCTTCTTCGTCCTATCTGAATTCGATACCATCGTAGTTTTAGTGGTTAAGTACTTAGTCCTATTACAATAAATGTGAGTTATTAACAGGTAAGTGCTGACACTCTACATCTGTAACACCTTACAGTCATGTAAGAATTTACAACATCCTTCCATTCTCAGGCGTTGACCCGACTTTACAAACAAGGCCTTTTAAAAACGATATTTTCAAAATATCTCAACAACTCCTCTTGCTTATGTTAAATGTCGATTTGAAATTTTGGTACGCTGAGGTGTCGAATTCTACCTCCTCTCTCAGCCTCTTTTGCTTTGATGGCAATGCTCCTGCATTAGGCACTTTTCTGACATGAAGGTGATTTATCCAATGGATAATCAAACTCTCAAGATGCTTTAACTTCTAACCTAGGAGAACTTTGTGCATAGCATGCAGGGCTTGACATTGTCATACATAGAAAAATCCTAACTAAACTTGGTTGTTTTACCGCCTTTGCCAAATTTGGAGGTCCATTCCCATAAGGAATTTTTTAGGAAGCCGCCAAAATGCATACACTGATTTGGTCATGCACATCACTTACTGTCACATTTCCTTATTTTGTATTACATTTCCTTATTTTGTATTAGCGGTCATTTTCTATATTGTAAAGAAAGAAGGGGCCTAGGACATTAATCACTAGTTCCTCATGATTGATAATTGCCTATTTATGTGATTTGGTCATGCACGTCACTTAGTGTCACATTTCCTTATTTTGTATTACATTTCCTTATTTTGTATTAGCGGTCATTTTCTATATTGTAAAGAAAGAAGGGGCCTAGGACATTAATCACTAGTTCCTCATGATTGATAATTGCCTATTTATGATCAGGTTGTTTATATGACTAACCCATAGAGTTCTCTCTACAAGTAAAGAGTGGATTTAGATCAAATTTCTAGCTTCTCAATTGAGTTGGAGAAAATTTCAAGTTTGTTTGTTCATAATTTTTACAAAGCCATTATCCTAGCCTTGTTGTGGTGGCTCTTCACCTTCAAGGACTGCACTGGTCCTATTTTTGTGCATTAAATGGCAACGCTCAATCTTGTGGCGAATTTCAACACATCCATAATGTCACTAGTGAACATATTCAACTATTTCATTTATGAAAACAAAATTATGTAAGTCATACGAGAGAAAAAGATTCATAGAAATGGAAATAGACTGTGTGTGAAAATTTTAGAATGCTATTAGACAGTGGTGTATCTGTGTGTGCACAACCATATAGACAGTATGATCAATCAGTGGTTTTAGTGGTGTATCATTTTTTCTACCACCCAGAGTAGCATGTTGTACAGACAGAGTGCATTCGGCTCATACTTAATACCTAATACCCACTCTGTCTATGTTAAAAATGGCATAGAAAATCTAATGAAAAGATGCTTCAAGTTTCTGAGAAAAATCGAGGCGAAGAAGTTAAATGAGGGTGCCAATATCCAAAAACAACATGAGTTCAATGTCTCTCTTCAAAGCAAGGCTTCCTTTCACCATATGATAGTTGAGCGTAATAGGAGAGTCAAGCTCAAACATCATTTCTCGTTATTGCACTCTCTCCTACCTTATAATTCCAAGGTATTATAATTTTTCAATTGTCTGCACTAAATTTTTTTTCAATCACTGGCACAGATGCATCTTATGTCTAGATGATTTATCAAATTCCCGAAGAACCAAATCTCCAAATCTTATGGCATCTGATATCCAAGCTTAGAATGTCTCTCTTGGTGCACTAAATATCAAAAGAGTGAGCACTAGGTCTTGATTGTTTTTTTTGGATTTCTATCTATGATGGCTATCATATCTAAGGATAAGATCTGTGATAGAGAGGTAAATATTCAGTTCTCGCAAATACCTTAAAGTATATGAGTAAATAGAAGCTCTGAGTGGATGATCTCGAGAAAAGAAATCACGCCCTTGAAGAATCATTGAGAATAAACATTTCAAAGAAAGAGGGGAGTACCAGTTTTGATCCGAGACTTGAAGAGAATGAAACAACATTACTTTATAGCAGTGATGAAGTTGTTTTGAGCAATCCAAGGAAATCCCCAACCAATGTTGGGAGGTCCCTGCCCTATCTAGCCAAATCCTCTACCAATTCCAACATAGACAACTAATCTAACCTACATAGATGGTAATCCCAAACCACAAGAGCATCTTAAAAATAAAGCTAACCTTTGAGTTTATTATGTATCATATCTTGTGAGAGAAAGAATTGGTCTAGGTAGAAAAAATCATCTACAAATCTCATTAACCCTTGGTACGTAAAATAAACCATATGTATTATTTGGTATTTTATAAGTTTAGGCTTAAACGTCAATGGTGTAACGACTGCCTCACTCACAGACAGACAAAAGATCCTTAATGTTTCGGTGGGTTCTTTGTAGGATTCTGCAGACAATCACTCTTTTGGATATATTCCAAGGCAATGGGAATATTTCTATCACCTACATTCTTATGGGAATAAGTTTAGTTGGTACACGTTTCAATATTAGTGATGGATACCACCACGCGATGTGTAGAGGGTGTGGGAAGCACTGTGTTAATGCACAGAGTTTAAACAAAGCCAAACCACTGGTTGGGAATTGAGTGAATCAGTGAGGCCACTGCAATGTGGATATCATACACACAGATTCTTGAGTATACAGGTCGTGATGGTGTCTACGTTGAGAGTAAGTCGATCTGGTTATAATTGCATACCTGTTTGTGTATTAGAATGCGGTTTGAAACTTCTCCGGCGATTTAAAACTGGAAGTGCACCTCATGAAACAGGGGACAGCAATGTTGTGAATGAAATTGGAGAGAAGGAGGAGGGGCAGGAGGAGAAAGAGGCTTGCAGGGGATGCCACCCTGCATTGAATGTTGGAGGGGATGTTCACCTGCAGTACGCTGAAGCAACGGGATCAACTAAACGGAGAATGGAGGGCGTTGTGGGCCCGAGGAGGACGAGATCTTGGCGTGGGTTGATGACCGACCGCGAATGGGGTCCTGGTGAAGGAAACATCCCATCGAACCTACACCAAAAAATAAAAGCTATTAATAATCAATAAAACGCCTTAAAACTTGCTACTCACATTAAATATCTGAGAAATAGTAGATATTATGTTAATTATTTTAATCACTTTTTTTTAATGATTAACAAATACATTTTTGTTGGAAATTAAGATTTGAAATCACAACCTTTAATTTATAATGACTAAAAAGAATATTCTAATGAAATGAAATCTTGATCTTTAAAAACCCATCTATAACTAAAAGGCCATTAATTTTGAACCTTTCCAATAAGTGTATGCCTACACGCATAATTAGCCATGGTATATGAAAGACACTTGGCTAATCCAGCTAGACATGGAAAAATTTACAACCTTTGTTAATCCAACTAAGCATGGCATCGGGAAGACAATTGGCCAATCCAGCTAGGCATGGCATACCTCGTGGAAAGGTTGGAAGGACAAACCAATATGGACTCTGTGTTTAAAAGTATACTCAAATTTCAATATTATACGCATTGTCATCATTACAACAGCATTATCAAGGTGGGTGAATGGCCTTTGTGATTGCGATCGCACATCTTTATTTTTAAAATGTGGCATGTGCATGATTTCGAAAGGGTGAGAGCGAGTCTAACGAAAATGTCCGATATGTCGGTCGGATACTTGAGAAGACAGTTCGGTGAAGCGAACTGTTTCTTGAGAAGACAGTTTGGTGAGAGCAAACCTTGAAGACAGTTCCGGCCAGGTCTGGAATTTCAAATTCACTCAGTCTGTCAAGACAAAAATTGATGACGCTTAAATTATTTTCATGCTGTCACTTCAAGTTTTATCCAAAATCATAAATGTCAAAATATTTTGTATATTGTGTAAATTTCAGAAGATCCGAACTGGAGCATTGGAATTTGTAATTTTGGTGTTCATTTACTCTCTCAACATTGTCCAGATGTCATCAACCTCACTGTTGTGCCCCTGCCTAGTTCCTTGAAAGCTGAAGCCATGAATTATAGTTATTAACCTAGGCGGTATATACTTATAAGCCTCTAATGTATAAGTACCTACAACAGATTTTGACGGAAAATCTACACTGTTAAACGTCAATTTGACGTTTTTGGTATTTTGATCTCTGTCAATAATGACGTATAAATTTCTTATCCACGTGTGAAATACGGGTTCAAATCAAAAATACGTCCTGTGGGACGTCAAATTCCAAGCTTGGTTCCGGCCGCGAGTTTTTGGGCTATTATTGCGCAATCAAATATGGCGAGGGTAGTTCAATCCCTTTCAAAATACACAGAAACTTGGATAAGTAATGCCAAATCAAATATGTCAAAGGGTACTCAGGTTTGTCGAGCTACCAATAGTAGGTTACTATAAGAAATTTGTGCGAGAAAGTGAACATGGGAGAAATAGTCGGTTGATACAAGAAAAGTGTGCAAGAAAGTAAAAATTTGAGAAATAGTTGGTTCATATAAAGAAAAGTGTACGCTAAAGTACAAGAGCAATGGCTTCAATTATTTGCAAAATACATAGAATTTTGGGTAACTCATGTCAAATCAAATATGTTAAGGATAGTCAGCTTTGTCAAGCTTCATCCGAAGGGCAAGAGAAGCGCCTGTTCATGTCTGAAGTGGTCGGATCTGAATCAATTCGGATGTGGTCAGTTTGAATGATACGAAGGTCTTTTTAAGTTTATACAGTAATTTGAGTATTTGGAAAAATAATTTGGATTTCCATGTGTCATGGGATTATCATTTCAACTAGATGTTGTGTTGGAAGCATTAATTTCTACTCTATTTATCATCATCAGAAACCTCCAACCAGGATACTCTAGTCGCTTGGTGAACTCTCTAGATCCTAGCCGTTTCCTGAACTCTCTGGATCTTCGAGATGACCTCTATAGAAAGCGATTGTAATCATTTTGCTGGCATTTGGAAATATCAATTTTCAGTTTGATTGAGTTCTGTTCTGTGATCTTGCCTCTGCCCACTTCGCCTCTGCCCACTTCAAGGTGTACGAAAGGAAAAGGCTTTTAGGATTGTCATTTAAACGAGCTGTACAAAACAACACGTTAGATCATGTTCCTTGAGGTCTATCCACATCGTGCTAGATTTTTTGTGATCTCTCCACTGCCAGCTATTTATATATTGTAAACAGGTTGTGGGGTGATCATTAGTACAGCGCCGTTGAAAATTTTAATAAACCTATTCGCATCCTGGTGAAATTCAATCTTTAAAAGCGGTCTCTGAGCTGAGCTTATCCTAATGAAATTTGTACGAGTAAATGGGTGGAAAAAGAAACCATCCACTGCATTCGAGCATTAATTCCAGTGGTCAACCACGCCAGTTCATTCCAGTAAATTTTTTATGTTCTTGAATGAACTGGCGTGATTGAGCACTGTTGTCGTCAAGCTTCATTCGAGGAATTAATTCCAGTGCTTAACCGCGCCAGTGCATTCCATCGTTTTTATCAGAGCTTTTGAATGAACTGGCATTGTATAAGCATAGAGTGCGAGAAAGTAAAAATTTGACAAATAGTCGCCGGTTAATATAAGAAAAGTGTGCGAGTACAAGAACAATGCACTCAATTACTTGCAAAATACATAGAATTTTGGCTAACTAATGCCAAATCAAATATGTCGAGGGTAGTTAGCTTTGTGTCCCTTCATCCACAGGGCAAGAGCAGCGCCTGTTGCATCGTGTCGGAATTGAATGACTCCTATTGTGGTCAGTTTGAATGATATCGAGAAGGTCATTTTTATTTTATCGAGCAACTTGGGTGTTTGGACAAATAATTTGGGTTTCCATGTGTCCTATGATTGCAGTTTCGACAAGGTGTACAAAAGGAACAGGCTTTTAAAAACACTTCTAAAAACAACACGTTGGATCATGTTTCTTGAGATCTATTCACATTATGTTGGATTTCCTGTGATCTATGGGCAAAATTAATGATCTTTTAACCTTATTTAACCTTAAACACTAATCTGATGGTTGTGCATTGAAGATGCTGGCATATTCTTAATGGTTCTCCAAAATCAATGGATCAGATTTATTATTCATAACTTTCTTGCATTTATGCATTTATCAAAGCATCGGTTAACATGTTTACCTTTTAACATTTACCTAATCACATTAAAAAATTACTGTAAGGATATGTAATTACCACATTCAACTAAACAGATTACCACAAACATTTTATATTGCACACATTCTCAGCCGCTACCTTTCTACGTTCTCAACGGCTGTGCTAGTCTATATATTGTAAGCAAGTTGTGGGGTGACCATTAGTGATGCGTGATTGAAAATTTTAATAACCCCATTATTTGCATGAACTCTCAAACCCCAAAGGAAGAGGGATCGCTGATACAAATAAGAGTCTATGATTGTTGTATCTGTTACGTTCATTTGTTGGTAAAGATGACAGCATTCTCTCAAATTTCTCAGATTAAGCGAGGGAGAGGATTAATTGATTTTAAGGGTACAACTGCGCTTAATTAGTTAATGCAAAACAACAATTTTATAACCTTGAGTTATTGAATTTGAAGATTGTGGATCAATAGAGTATCAATTTTATAAATGCAACATTACAATCACGGGCATCCGGGTGTAAGCAATTGAATCGAGTGGATAGAGGATTCTCTAAATGGAGTTTTTCTTTGACCTAAATGGAGTATTTCTCTGTACAGCAAGCGTGGCCCAATCTCTTCTCACATGCCGCGACCTGTGTGATAGAGGCTTAATTATTGTCACTTAATATGTCCGGGTTTATGCAAATTCCACCTGCTAAACTCTTAAAGCTGACCACCCCGTTAAGAAAGCCTCCACTCTCTCTATGTTTGAATACTTGGAGAATAATTTTTTGTTTATCGGTGTGATAAACTTGCTGTGCACCGTTCATTGACTTACGGACCCATCTATCGTCCTTCTTTTTGTAAGGAATATTGTAATTACTTCAGCCAATCAAAAAACACGAGTTGAGTTGTGATTTGTGTAAGTTGATTTTTAGTTAATTTATGGACATTGCATCTATATAGATTTTCTCACCTAGATTTTTCCAAAAGATTAGTCTAGATCATTTTCTTATATGTATTTATATTTCATTTGTGAAGTAATGCAAGGTTGGAAGTTCATGAGATGTAAGGTTGGAAGTTCATGAGATGTTACAACAATTAAAGGTGTTTTTTTTGTTGTTAGTTGATGAATGTTGTAGTATTCATAGTAAATCTTTCTACTTCATTCCATCAATGGTATCTCCTTCCATCACTAGAAGGTTGTTGGAGCAATCCTTCGCCACTTAAGTGAAGGGTTTCCACATGATCTATTAGGAGAAATGTCGTTCTATTAAAACTGTGAGTGGTGAATACATTCTCGTTGCGCCTTGCACAACCACCATTCTCAGTTTGGGCAATCAAAATGAGAACATTATTACCTTCTCATGATGTTTGGTATTTTGTAGTTCATGAGTATGTAGACCTAGCTAATCAACAACCAAGCAAGCCATAGATAAAAAAACAAACATGAAGAAGGATGCAAAAGAACTCTATGTCATCCAAAATGACTTGGATGACAATATATTTCCCAAGATCTCAGCACTAAAATTCTCAAAGACAGGGTGGTACATCTTAGAGAACAAATATCAAGGCATTACCAAGGTAAAGACAATAAAGTTGCAGACATTAAGAATGAATTTTGAGAATTTAAAGATGGAGTCAACGTCATAAACTAGTTCATGACCCAATTCATGAACATTGTAAACTAATTAATAATGAATGGTGAAGAACTTCCAAATCAGAAAGTTGTATAGAAGGTTCTTAGAACCTTGCCTAAGAAGTTTTAGCCATTAAAGAGTCTAAGGATTTGACACAACCATAGTAGATGAGCTATTGGGATCTTTTCTATCCCATGAATCTAGAATAAATAGGAATGATGATTCATTTTTCGAAAATGCATTCAAATATTAGGTTTATATCTCAAGAGGAAGAGGAAGAGGAAGATCAAGGTCAAGGGGTAGGGGCACGAGCAACAAAAGTAGTAACCAAAGAGATAAGGAAGATTCAAAAGAAGAAAGGAGACCATATCAAAACCCTCATAGCTCAAGGGGGAGTAGCAATAGAAGCTCACAATTCTCATACTTCTTAGAATTAAAAAAAACTCTTTATTCCTTATTTGTAATACTACCCAAGAGACTTTTAAAGATATTTTTCTTATAGTGTGTGCAACAATCATATAACAAGAAATAGAAACCTACTTGCAAACTTAGATGATTCAGTAAGGCTAAAGTTAAATTTCGGACAAAATATTGTAAATTATATGGGAAAATGAATGATCGACATCATCACCAAAAAAGGCCAAAAAAGTCACATATCAAATGTATACAATTCCCTACTTTTGAAACATAACTTCATTATTGTTGGCCAACTTACCCAAAAAGGGTATAATGTATTTTTTAAGGGAAATGATTGTTTTATGTATGAAAAAACTCTGAGTAAGATGTTGATTGCTAGGGTGAATATGAAAAAGAATAAAAAGTATCCTCTTTCCATGAATTATGGTAGACATGATGCCTCATTTTCCCAAAAGGAAACATGTTTGAATGAATTTTGTTTGTGGCATTTCAAATTTGGTCATCTACATTTTGGTGGTATAAAATGATTGCAACAAGAAAAGATGTGATCCAGGAGGAAATCAGTGGCCACCCACCTATTCCACTGACTCAAAATAGGGGTTTCCACCTTCATAGTTTTTCTATAACTTTTTGGGTCCTAAATTTCCGGGGTCGTTTTGAGGCCCTAAAAACATTTTTTAGGGCCTACCACAATCACAGTATAGGATTTAGCCAAAGTGTTATGGAAAAATGTGTATTCATCAGATAGACCTTTCAAGCGAGCTATCGTGCGCCCCAAATGGATATCGTATGAAAAAGTGATACCCTTGAGAAGTAGACATACCAACTACCCCCATTGGGGCCCACAAATCTTTTGGCGTTTCATCTTCTGGGGTTAGGGTTTTGAATTTTATTTATGTTAAAAAGGGATCTAGAGCCTCATTGTAAACATCATCATATTATTGTGAATGAGTGTAGCCATCACATCTCTTATGAGAGACAAGCTTCCACCATCGTAGCGAGCCATTCACTCTATAATTTTACAGTTTCTCTACATTCTCTCATTAATAAAATTGTGCATTATTCTATCTTTGTGTTTATTGAAATATATATGTATATTTCATTGTTATATCTCTTCCTTCATTTCATTCTCAAAATAATCTGGATCAGTGGTATTAAACCAAGATACTCCTTTTCGTTTCTTAGTCCATGTCCCCGACGAGGTCAGGGTATAGATAGTTGGGTCTCGAGCTAGTTTCTCTTGAGGACAATAGCTCTTGTCAGCCCAAGCGACCTCCCATGGTAGAAGAGAAGAGATATGGGGGAGTAGAAGATTCCATCAATTTGTTGCTCATGGGAGCCCTCGTGCAACAGAGGAACGATATTTTGGAGAATTTTTCCCAAATCCTTCAACGATTGTCGACGGTAATAGGTGTGTCTTCTTCAATAAATCTCTTTGGAGATTCTGCCCCATTCAAGGTACAAGTCAATTTTGATATTCCATTATTTGAAGGTCATATCGATGCAGATGCTTTGGAAAAATGGTTAAATTTGTTAGAAGGTTATTTCTTTGTTCCCAATTTTTTCGACAAAGAAAAGATCACCTTTGTGCTTGTTAAGGCTCTCCCCCATGTCAAACATTGGGAGAAAAATTTCACAGAGGAGTCTGGAATATTTGGGGCCGATCCCACTTGATATTTTTTTATGGATCTGATCAAGGATAAATATTATACTATGGGAAACTATGATGACCAGTACATGAGATGGACCATGCTACATCAAAAGTAGGAACAAACAGTGTCGGAGTTCACAAATACCTTCCATACATTGCGCACCAATATGGGCATCAAAGAATCTGAGCGACATCTGGTTCTTAAATACCGTGGGGATATACACAAGTACATCCAAACCGAAATGGATTTTCTGGACATCTCTTGAGTGGAAGCCGCTTATAGATATGTCATAAAAAACGAGCAAAAAATTAAGTAGGAGAACAAGTGGGAATTTGGGTCTACAAATCCGCAACAACCAAAGTATGGTAAAGGAAACCATAACTCACAGAATATTCAAACTTAAGACACCCAGTCCAAGCCACAGAAAAATAATAGTAACGTGAAGATGAAGAAGGACACTAGAAAGTGGTGCGACTTCAACAAAATCCCTTGGTACAACACCGATGAATGTCACTCGATACAGTGATTGGTGGTAAAGCTCAAAGAAAAAAATCCAAACACTGACTCGGAATCTAATTCAGGAAATAATAAAAGGAGGAATATAATTGATACAGAACCCACTTCTAATATCGTGACCGCATAAATCCAACTAGAAGAACGAGAAGATCTTGAGGAGGGGGCAGCGCCTTTTCCATTCACAGATGTGGGTGAAGGGGACCCCGTTGCATTTTTTTATTGATAGGGGAATCCATAAGAATGTCATCTTAGGAGAGGTCGTCAAGTAGTTTTATTTTATGACAACATCACACGTGCAACCATACAACATCAAATGGCTCCACCAGGGAGGAGATATTCATGTTATCCGATCCAGGGGATCAAAATTTGCTCAAAAATAAAAGTGCTCGAAATTTATTCAAAATAGACACATGTGTAGGCCTCATCCTCGGGATCCCAACACAACTTGAACGGGTTCAAACGGACGTCGTATGAGTGAGATATTGTGTTCTATCCATTTTTACAAACATGAAAAATTTTGCTTCCCATACAGTACGTACAGTGCTGACATGGCATGGTACGGGCCCACACATGGTAGGTGACGTGGACTGGCCACTTTGAAGAGGTGTTGAGTTAGCAGGTTGATTGAGTAGGCTATGTGGCAAGGTACGTGGACCAGTTGATTGCTAACACGTGTCATTTATTTGGCAAGTGATATGGTGCCACGTGGCCCATTCGTGGGCTGCCACATGGCACCCCTCCAGTGTATAAAAGGTGGTGTAGTCTGCGGGGGTCGAACCACTGACCTCTGGGAACACGTCAAAGTCTTGGCAGGGCTCGGGCTACCAACCCGCCCGCGGCTTAGTTCTTAACCACATATGTTCTAACTTTTTTTTTAATTGAGACATGTGTTGGGTTGGTAGAGAAAAGGGTCGGGGCTTAGCCCCAACCCCCAGTTCATTCTAAACCATATGACCTAACATAACTAGTGGCGTGGGGTTTGTTATCTAAGGATTTTAAGCTCGGAAGGTGCGGAGTATATGCCACATGACCACTCCATATAACAATTGGTGCAGGAACCTGAAGGTGTAGAGACTAGCCCATGTGTCTTACCATAAGACTGTTCCATATGACCCTCAAGCGCAGGAATTTCAAACCACTATCCGATGGGGGTCGGGATATGCACTAGGACATGGCCATATGGCCCCCCATGCGACCAACACCTCTTCTCTAAGGGGCGCTAATCGCGCTAACAGTTCGATAGTTTGCCACAGATTGTGGGATGCATGTGGTGCTAGGTTTTTGGCCCAGTAACTCTATGACAACCAGGTTGGTCACACACAGGTGTGAATTGGAGAACTAGAGACAACAAGCTTGAAGGGGAAAATTTCCAAGAGGATATATTCTTCATTTTTCTTGCCAAACCAGGTGTAGAAAGAGCCCAGTGAGGGGTTTTTGGATGTTCTGGAGCCATTGGATCCATCTATTTTCCATTTTGAGCATTGTAAAGTACTGTTTTTAGCAATTTGAGAAAATAATATAAAATATCCATTGGAAGATGGACTTGGAGATGTAGCCCAAGAGAGGGGTGAACTCCTTTATCATTTGATGCACGTTATATGTTTTCTTTGATGGTTGTTATTGTTGGTTATTATGTGCATCTTAAGTGTCAAAACTCTATAATTTATGTGTTTGCAAATTGATCCTTTTTCCCAAGCACACATAATTTACACCTACAAATATTTTAAAAGATACAAGTCTTCTCATTTTCAGATCAAGTTGGTATCAGAGCATAGGTTTTTGAAGGATTGATTGTTTGCAAGTGTTTTGTTTTCTGATGCTTACAAGGTTGAAGCTCACAAGAGGAGAAGGTCAACTTATAGAGCCAAGTTCTCAACTGTCAAGAAGGAGAACTACCAAATCACCTCAAGCTTCAAGGAGTTATTCACCAAGTATGGCTCATGAGGAGAATCATGGAACTCTTCCTTCAGAGGAGGAAACTTTCACAAAATCTTTCTATGATATGACTGAGATGGTGAAATTTTTATTTGAAGAAAGAAATGTAAGATTGCAAGGTGAAAGCTCAAACCCTCCAAAGGGTAATGGAGATAGTGGTGATAAAACTCCAAAGGGAAATGGAGGGAATGGTGATTCTCCACATCCTTCACCTCCATCTTCCACCTCTTCTACCATTTCACATCCACCTCCAAATTCTCCAAAAGAATATGGTAAAACTCCTCTACAAACTGCTTTTCTTAAGCTTGATATTAAAGTTTGAATTTCCTATGTACAATGGAGAGGTAAATGTTGAGAAATTGGATAATTAGATTCATTGGATTGAAGTGTATTGTAGGATACAAAGGATCACAAATAATGAAACTAAGATTCCGCTTGCTTCTTTAAGATTGGACAGTGCAACACTTATTTGGTGGGAAGCCAAAATTCAAGAGGACATGAAGAAACATGGTAAAGTTTTATCCTCTTGGAATGATTTTATTGTTGCACTTAAAAGACAATTTTATCCATTAGCATACATGAAAAAAGCTATTATGGATTGGAAAAACTTTAGACGAGTTAAAGGGAAACGTTTTCAAAGCTACACTCAAGAATTTAGAAGAAGGGATTTGATTTTGGGTATAGATTTGTGTTCTCAAGAAACTTTCCTCAAATATATTGGAGGATTGCATAGTTACTTGAGGCACACAATACTTATGTTTAACCCTACAAGTCTAGATGAATTTTGTGTACAGGAAACTCATTTGGAAGCAAGAGGGAGGAATGAACCTCAAGAGGGAAGCAAGAAACCTTTTGTTCATGGAGACAAAGGAAAGAAGAATTTCAAGGGAAATGGAAGAATCTATAGGAATGGTAGTGCCCAAATGAATCTATAGGAATGGTATTTCCAAAATGATCATTTTTGTCTTGGTTTAGGGGTCAATAATATAAGGGAAAGTTCACCTATCCACAAGGGAATATTTCTGTAACAAGGGAAGACAAGAATATTGGAAAATTTGACTTCCGGGTGGACGAATTATTATTTGTTGGGTAGTCATGAAAAAGAAAAGCATATAATTGCTACAATATAAGACTCAACAAGATAATGGAAAGAATCAATGTAAAAGTTGATGAAATGGATTTTCTAAAGACCAGGAAGGAAAACAAAAATCGAAATATATTTGAACAACAGGAAAATAAAGAACTAAAGCAAGAAGAACAGTAAGAACAAAAAGAACAACAATAAGAAGAGAAGAAACCAGAAGCAGAACAAGAAGAAAACAACAAGCAAGATTTATGGACACCTGACCATCATCGGGTTAAGAAGAATCATCCAGTAGAACAAATCATTGGAGATAGAAGTGTCGGAGTAGAAACGAGAAGAAGAAAGAAAGCACAAACACCTAAACAAGGACATTTTTCATTACGATCCACAGTTGAACCAAGTAACTTTGAGGAAGCAAAAAATGATGAACATTGGATCAAGGCTATGGAAGAAGAACTAAATAAAATAGAAAAGAATGAGACATGGGAACTAGTTCAAAGACCAAAGGAAAAAAATGTGATTGGGAGAAAATGGGTCTTTAGAAACAAGTTAAACAAAGATTTAGATGTAACCATAAACAAAGAAAGACTAGTGTGCAAAAGATATGCTCAAGTTGAAGGAATAGATTTTGAAGAAACCTTTTCTCCCTTGGCTAGAATGGAAGCAATTTGAATGTTCTTGTTTTATGCATGCTCCAAAAGAATAAAAGTGTATTAGAAGGATGCAAAATTAGTTTTTCTAAATGAATAAGTAGAATAATAAGTCTACATAGAAAAACCATAAGGCTTTCTAATATCATAAAAGGAAGACTATGTTTGAAGATTGGAGAAAGATCTGTATGGAGTAAAGCAAGCTCTGAGAGATTCGTACTCAAGATTGGACAGGTACTTACAACAACAAGGATTTAGAAGGGGAAATGAATATAGTAACCTCTACATAAAAGTGGATCAATTTAGTATGATTATTATAGAAGTGTATGTTGATGACATCATCTTTGGAAGTGATGATGATATATTGAGTCAAAAGTTTTCTAAGGATATGCATAATGAATTTGAAATATCCCTACTTGGGGAGTTGAATTTCCTCTTAGGACTCCATATATCTCATATATATGAAGGTATTTTCATTTCCTTTCATTTTATGTTTTATGCAAGTTCTTAAGTGACAATTTACTTATTTGGAAATGAGCTTTGGGAACCAAACAAGGTTGAAATTTTACCTGAAAACTACTTGTCTACCATTTTATCATCACCCTGTTTCGACTTTCCATTATTCTATCATAAATTTCATTCACACACTACAACTCTACTTCCCAAAATCACTGCCCAAAACCAACGCAGATTATAAGGTAGCCTCCTGCTAGTTTAAAATCTATGGTAAATAATATGTACATAGGATGAGACAACTTCAATTCTTGAAAAAAGACTTTGTGAAGCTAAGCTCCTTGCTAACTCAAGTGTTGTTGACCTAGTCTATCCATTGAGCATCCATCGACCTATGGAATAGTACCATTTGATCTTCTCATCTTAAGGGCTCAAACCATATTAACTAATGTGTAGCATTTGATCTAGTCATCTTAAGGGCTCAAACCACAATGTGTAGTATTTGATCTACTCATCTTAAGGGATCAAATCACATTACCTAATATGAAATAAATCGCAGGGGTATTGTAGAAGTCTCAATCAAACCATATGACTTATTAGTGATTACAGTGATTAAAAACTATGACAAACTTGTTGGAAATATTAACATTAAATTCACATTTTTTTGTAAATCCATCCTTATATTTGTTGTCAAATTTTCAATAACATGTTAAATACGTTTTAAAAAAACCAAAACCAAATCTATAGAATATCAAATTCCATCCCTCTTGTTAATCATAAGCAAATAAAAAGTTTCCCTAAAGATATTTTTGAAAGAAGTTTATATTAAAATAATATGAAAACAAATAATATTTGTGGGAAGCAAATGTGTGAAGTAGACTTTAAAAAGTAAAAAAAAATGTTTACTTTCTCATACACATTTCTTTTATCAAGAGATTGGTTTTTTTTTTTTATGTATATTTCTAATTACACTTTTTCTCATTTACCAAAACATGGTTACTCATCAATGAGATTTTAATCACAAATGTGGTTTATGTGGAGGGGGTTTGATATCTTTTGATAGTCACAATAAATGAATGGTTAATATTTTAATCATTAACTTCTTTGCATTATAAAACATGGTCCTTCATCATTAAAAATAGTGATTAATGTGATTAGCATAATAATGACTCGTCCACTTCACTTTATTTACTATTAGTAGAGTTTTTTTACTAAAGTGTGTTTAGGTTTTTTACAAGTGAGATTTTTTAGATTTCTGTGGTTGTCATTTCCACATTTCTCTCTCATGTTCTTATGACCAAGTTTCTATCCCACTTTTTTGTAAACAAGGGATCATATAATTGTAGTTGGAGCATGCATGTGGTTGTTACCTATAGTTGGAGTAGGAGTATCCATACGGTTTGCAGCAAGAGAAGGAGATCAATGTTTTTGAGTTTGAGTAGAATATTAAGCAGGATTAAAAAAAATTGAATCGTTTCTTCCTGTGATGTGATCTGTTAAATTTATCAAAATTTTTGTCTTTTACTTTCATTATAGTGGTAACGTTCATATGCTTCCTTGCTTAGTTTATAGTTCTCAGTTGCTAAACCTTATACCTATGAATTTTAATCAAAAAACTATAAATTTATTGCTACTCTTGATTAAATTTTTACCGGATCTCCCTTTCACACATGTGATTTAATTTAAGCTTTTAATTCTTCCAATTTCCATTAAGTTTGAATTCATATATTTTTAAATTCTAATAAAAAACTATAAACTTGTTGCTATGCTAGATTAAAAGTTTAAATTAGATGTCCCTTTTACACGCCTAATAAAATTAGGTTTGGATTCATATTTTGCATTAAAGCACTCAGCTTAGGCCTTGACATGCACTCAGAAAATGAGTCACACATATTAAAAACATTATGTTTCTTGACTCGTACATCGTGAAGGTATGTTAATAAATGGAGAGAGCACGGGCACGTGGCTTCCTCCTTATTTTTTGTGGTTGACTAGTAGTAGGATAGGAATTAGGTCAGTGATGAGATGTTGATACCATTAACCATAAATGGTTGTAAACTCCTTTTTGCAAACATAGTAAACTTAAGCCCTAATAAATATAAATCCAAACTCTAACTAATAGTTTTTTCTAAATTTAATAAATTTACCATAAATTTATTTATTAATAAATTGATATGTTTCAAATTACACAAACCCACAATAATCAAGTTATGGTTTGTAAATTTCATGTTCTCCATGTTAACACGTACACTTTTCCAACCCGCAACCCTCCACAACTGTTGTGCAGCTTTTCGTTTAATATAGAATATTTCGTAGTAATCTCCTGTAATCTTGTTCTCATTTTGGATTATTTTGGTAGAAATCTCGTTCTTGGCATTTTGGATTGTTTAGCAATTTGCAAGTGGTTAATTGAAAGCCATGCTCAATTAATTGAAAGCCATTGCTCAAATACATTTTTAATGAAAAATTTTAACCATAAAATTCATAATAGGATATTCTTAATTCATAATGGAATATTTTTATTGTTGTTCTTATATATTGTCATAATAGGATATTATTAATTCATAATTTGATATGCTTATTTTATATATTGTCATTGTTTATATATATTGTTATGAAATGCCTCAATTTATACAATATTGTTGTTTATATATATTGCCATGAAATGTTTCAATTTATGTACTATTGTTGTTTACTACATTTTGAAAAGATATTAATAAACATTATATTTAATTGTTGTTTATATATATTGCCATGAAATAAGCTAATTTATACATCCATTTTGAAGAGATTAATAAACATCATATTCAATTGCTATATATATATATATATATAGTCATGAAATGCATCAATTCATGCACTACATTTTAAATATTTTAAAGAGATATTAATAAACTCAATTCATGCAATATTGTTGTTTATATATATTGCTATGAAATGAGTAAATTCATGCACTACATTTAAAGATATATTAATAAGCATTATATTCAATTCATGAAGGTCATTTAAAAAAAATATTTAGAGATATTAATGTTGTTTGGATTTTGTTTATTTTTAAGTCATAAGATTTACCCTGCTTTTTAAACAAGATTTGGTGATAGGCTCCAATACTTGTTGTTTGATGACACTAAAATGCCATTTAGTTATTCACTCTTAACATGCAATATAATTAATTAAACAAGCTCTCTTCCCAAACCCTAATCTTAATTATATATATATATATATATATATATATATATATATATATATATATATATATATATATTCAGTAAAAAAATCTTATTAATAAAGTGTCAAATAAGTAACAACGAACGATATCAAATAACCTCCAAATGTTTAGTTTAATTGATAGTGATTCTTATCAGCATTCACCATCCATTTGTGGATGCGCTAGTAATAGTACAGAGAGCAATGGATTCAATTCCTTGCAAACTACAGAATTTTTGGGCGATTATTGCCAAATCATGGCGAGGGTAGCACAATGGAATCAATCCCTTGCGAAATACATAGAATTTTCGATAAATAATGCGAAATCAAATATGGCGAGGTTAGTCAGCGTTGTCGAGCTACCAATAGTCGGTTAGTATAAGAAATGTGTGCAAGAAAGTAGTCGGTTGAGATAAGAAATGTGTGCGAGAAAGTAAACGGGGGAGAAATGGTCGGTTGATATTAGAAAAGTGTACGAAAAAGTAAAGCTCTGAGAAATAGTCTCTTTTAACATTAGAAAAGTGTGCGAGGAAGAACAGGAAACGCAACTTGCTTGCATTTGCGTGTTTAGACAAATGATTTGATTTGGTTTTCCATTTGTCCTATCCGGCCATAGTAGATTCGGATATCGGAGGGCCCACTTGGCTTTGCGGCTGGTCCTTGCCATGAACCGAATCGAATCTGCAGTCGGGTTAAGTTCAGGCTATCCTATGATTGCGGTTTCAACTAGCTGTACAAAAGAAAAAGGCTTTTAAAAACAGCAGGTTGGAATCGTGGCTTTTTGGACATCTATCCACATCATGCTAAATTTCTGGTGATCTATCCACTGCCAGCTATCTGTCTATTGTAAACAAGTTGTGGGTGTGGTCTGTGGTTGAAAATTTTAATAACCCCATTCTTTGCATTAACTTTCAAACCCAAGAGCAAGAGCGATCGCCGATACTCTCTATGGTTTGAACTTTGAAGCACAACGACAGCCATGATCTTGTGCGTTCTAGACTTTCGTGACCGAAGCACAGGAAAATATTGGAATGCTGGCGAAATTCAATCTTTAAATTCGGTCTCTGAGCTGAGCTTATCAAAATGAAAT
>ML781091.1:162974-184409 GCA_009831015.1 Picea engelmannii | reverse complement strand
TGGTTTGAACTTTGAAGCACAACGACAGCCATGATCTTGTGCGTTCTAGACTTTCGTGACCGAAGCACAGGAAAATATTGGAATGCTGGCGAAATTCAATCTTTAAATTCGGTCTCTGAGCTGAGCTTATCAAAATGAAATTTCAAGGAGAAAGTAGGCACATGAAATGGGTGGGCAAAGTATTCGTGGTCTCTGGGGTTGATTAGCTTGACGCTGCAGTAACACTGTTTTAGCTCATATGGTGTAAATAACAAGGAAACAGCAAAGTAGAACCGGGTGGTCGTTGATCGGAGAGACAATCAGCTTCATTCGAGCATTAATTCCAGTCCTCAACCACGCCAGTTCATTCCAGTGTTTTTTTCCAGTGTTCTGGAATCAACTCTTCAATGAACTGGCGTGGTTGAACACGGGCGTCGTTGAACTTCATTCGAGGCATTAATTCGGCGCTTCAACGCGCCAGTGCATTCCAGTGTTTTCTCCAGTGCTCTCGAATGAACTGGTGTGGTTCAGCTTCTTTCGAGGTATTAATTCCAGAGCTGTGTCTGTAGATCAAGAATTCATGAAGGCAACTATCCCAGATGAACTCTTCGAAATCTCATCGGCAAATTCGGTTCGCTGTCGGTGCACGGAGATCTCGAAAAGAAGCTCCACGGGGCGTCTGTAAATTTGATGAGGTTCGAGAGGCTGAGTGTGGACTTCATGGAGGACATACAAAGCCTTCTCCATAAGTTCATGAAATGGCAAACCAATGGGGATCTCCATCTTCAAGATAAGTGTCAGCAATTTCAAATAACCAACCCATATTAAATGGCGGCTTGCTTAGTTAATTTCATGATTTATGTAGCCATCTAACTTTATTATCATTTTTTTAAATAGAGGAATTTACAACTTTGGCTTATGGAAGATTTAAGGATAAAACTTACAATAGAACTGTACTCGTATCATTTATTTTTTTAAATTCTTATGAGATTTGTTTCAGAAAGATTTCTAGATTATTATAAGATTTTTTTTTAATTAATAAATTATTTTATTTTAATATTTTAGTAGTTTATATTTTTTTATTATTTAATTAATAAATTATTTTATTTTAGTATTTTAAAGAATTTGTATCTTTAAATTCAGAGGAGTAGGGTATATATATTTATTGACTTAGTTAAATCTCTGTTTTAAAGGAGTCCCTAATCCATAAACAAATATTATAGACAAATAATTTCATAAACAGATTTGATGTCTAATTTGATAATAACCTTAAAATTAAATTATTATTATTATATGATTTAAATCTAATTAAAATATGTAATAATATTTTTCTACTAAATATAATAAAATTTTATTTATATTTATAATATCTATAAAATAATTTATCATATTTTTTCAGATTGTTCTTTATAGTCTATCTCAATTTTGAACTGTTTTTGTAATTGATTTGACAGTATGTAATGATCCTAGAATTATGTTTATGTATATTTTTGTTCTAAATATATGTATGTTACAGTTTTGTCAATTTAGTATATGTGTTTCTATTTACAGTTTTGTCAGTTTAGTATATGTATATTTCTGTTTAGGCTTACTCTGTCTTATGAAAAAAAAGTAGGCAGTTATCTTCTAAGTCAATATGATTTGCATAATGTATACTCATTTTGAATATAAGATTTTTTATTTTTTTTTTAAATCTTATAATTTTTAAAATTTACAAATTACCATAAAACTAAACTTTTACATATATTTTAAATTTTTCTAAAATTTCTAAAAAAATATTCTATTACAAAATTAATTTATTCACAACTTAATAAATTTTTATTCACTTTAATTTTTTTAATAATTTTTTTATCAAATTTCTACTCCAAAATATATTTTATTTATTAATGTCCCCCACCCTCATATATGAGGGTGGAGCGGACATTAATAGATAAAATATAATATATTTTATCTATTAATGTCCTCCCATATTTTATCTATTAATGTGCCCCCCACCCTCAATATGGGGACATTATGATATATTTTATCTATTAATGCTCCTAGTATGATATATTTTATCTATTAACGTCTGGGGAGCATTAATAGATAAAACATATTATATTTTATCTATTAATGTTCTCCCACCCTCAATCAAGGTGAATTTTTTATAAAATTTCTAAAAAACATTCTATTACAAAATTAATTTATTCACAACTTAAATAAATCTTTATTCACTTTATTTTTTTTAATAATTTTTTTATCAAATTTCTACTCCAAAATATATTTACTACAAGATTAACTAATTCGACAATTTATTAAAAGATCTTTACTGCAAAATAAATTTTTATAACCTATAGTTAGTGAATTGTTTTAATTGGTCCCAGGTAATTAACAACCTCTATTCATTATTTTCTGATGTGCTATTTATTATAGCTTGTTCCTAGCTTGACTAAACATTCTATTTTTTGGGTTTTTTTGGTATAGGGGATATAAATTTGGACAAAATAGTTATTTTATGTTGTTTAAATTGTATTTTTAGATGCATAAATGAATTCAATGTGTTGAAAAAACTCTGACACACTTGGATTATACAAACTTAACCACTCAAATTTGTAGATCTAACCATTCATCGGGCAAAATTAAACTTAATCAAAAAACTCCCAAAAGATAAAACCTAAAAACAATTGATGGACTTATCACCTTCCCAGAAGGCGTTGCCCACTTCTTTTGCACCTCTCCTCTCCGTTCCCATTAGAATCCAGGGTAGCTTAAATATGCAAAAAAATTAAGGTGCGCATGCATATCTTTCTTTGATTATTTGATTTGTTTTATTGTTACGGGATAAGTAATAAGTGGCAGTGCTGCAGGCCTGGGAGTTTCCAATACAAAGGATTTACAAAGGTATAGAAGACAGAAGGCGGCATCACCAGGTTGTCCATGATGATTTGATGAAAAAACGTTTGAAAGAAGACTGTTTCAGAAGAAGTGAGCGCAGATTTTATCTTATTTGTTCTCTTTGCGGGTCACGAGACCTCATTCAGATCCATTTCGTTCGCTATCAAATTTCTGACAGACTGCCCCCAATCATTGCAGGAATTGAATGTGTGTGAATAGATAGCATCCAATTCCGATAATGTCTGAGTATCCCTTACAGTTATCTACTATATCTGATGCTTCCTTAGCAATCTGAAATCATCGATCATGCCCTGAGAGTGTGCGTCACAGGGTCGAAACCAGCAACTACCACAAGAAGGATGCCGAGTAAAAATTAAATCACTGATTGTCGATGAGTGTAATATGTAATGGCTATTCAGTAAAAGCGCTGACAGCTTTCTAATTCAGCATAGTGAGATGTTATACTGACCTCTTAACCAGCGTATAAATTTAACGGTCATTTGTGCAAGATTTTTTTTTTTTTATGCCTATTCTTTTTTAATTTGTTTTTGGCACTAGGTTTTATATTTATTTTTGTTTGTTATTTAAATATTATCATCAAACTATATATAGAATATGATACCATTAAAAACATAAACAGAAAAGTTTTAATGATATAATAGTAACCAGCGTATAAATTTAACGGTCATTTGTGCAAGATTTTTTTTTTTATGCCTATTCTTTTTTAATTTGTTTTTGGCACTAGGTTTTATATTTATTTTTGTTTGTTATTTAAATATTATCATCAAACTATATATAGAATATGATACCATTAAAAACATAAACAGAAAAGTTTTAATGATATAATAGCTTGCCTCAATTTTACATATCTAATTAAGTTACTTTGGTATAACAGCTTGCTTCAATTCAATTCTATGTAAATCCAATTACTGTACAAATTACTTTACTTTGATATAACAGCTTGCTTCAATTGTATCTAAATCCAATTACTGTACATAAACAAATTACTTTACTTTGATATAACAGCTTGCTTCAATTCTATCTAAATCAAATTACTCTATCTAAATCAAACAATAGGTCAAACACTAGAATGTATGCAATGATGCACACTAGAATGTATGCAATGATGTCAATATAACTACAACATACAATTAAAGAAAAAATCAATTCGGATTCAGATTGAATTCATAGTTCAAGAATCACTACTTTAACACTGACACTGGGTAGAATTGGAGATTCTTCTTTGTGCTTATATTTAAAAACTATGAACTAGTGAACAGAATAAATGAATAAAAAAATGTCAACAGACCCTTTGGACATTCTTGTGTATATTTATATTTTAAAACTATAAATAATAAACAAAGTAAATGAATAGAAAAATGTCAATAAGAACAAACTAATGTAAAGATACATATCATTATATAAGAATTAAGTGGATGTCATTGATAACATACATTTTTTTAAATGAAAAATTTCTAATTAAAAAAACATCTATTAAATTAACAATCTTATTACATCAACATTTAAAGCATAACTATATGTAAATGTGAAATTTTAAAATGAAAAAATTCTAATTAAAAAAACATCTATTAAATTAACAATCTTATTACATCAACATTTAAAGCATAACTATATGTAAATGTGAAATTCTAGGGACTTACTTTCATGGGTGTTCAAGAAAAAAGGTTTACACATATCTAATATTTATATCTAATCATTTTATCATTTTAAAAAATAAAATGTAAAAATGTTAAATATTTATATATAATTATTTCACATAATTTAGTGATAATATTTCAAATCTCATAAAGCATGATGGCAATAATTCACCATAACCACCATCAAAACCTAACCAGATACTCAAAATTCCCACTTCCAACCAAACAATCTTCTCTGCTTTCACCATCATCCTTCCTCCGTGCATGCTTCCATTGAGGACAGAAAGATGGATACCTACTAAATGCCGGCTCGCTCGTCAGCGCATCACTGTCTTGACACTTACTATCTGGCCATCCATAGATTTGTCATTTTTTCTCAATTCATTGTTAATTAGTTTTGATGGTTTGAGACAATAATAAACCTTTAAATAATAGTTATTGATCGATGGGCAACCCATACTACATATTCGACTTCATATGTCAAAATAACCCAAAAAACCATAAAGTAGGATAAAAGTCTAACGTTTTTTTAACAATCTCCGTAACATTTAAATCACCACTCACTGGTTTTTCTTTAATCCTATGAATCTGTGGGTTTTTTTTTTAAATAATTTTTTTAAATTATAGTGGTGGGTAATTCAAATTTCAATTTTATCAATCTAAATTGAGTCGGACACGGCATAATATCATTAGATTTTAGATGGTAGTTTGCAGCCGTTATGTCTGATAAATCTGAAAACTTAAAATTGTCAAGATGTTCCTTTATCTTTATTTTTAAGATGTTCCTTTATCTTCATTTTTCTTTCAAAATAAAATAAAGGTGTTGTCTAGTCAAGTGATATAAATTTATATTAATTATTATTTTTTGTTGTTCAAAATTTATTTCTGAATGTAGAAATGGATTCATCTTGTTGAAATTTTTTTGGGACACTCATATTATACATAAATAATCACTCAAATCTACGAATCTAACCATTTCTGGTCGTATTTAGGACAAATGTCCCCAAAAAAAATCATCATTTCGTAGAAAATTTAGTCTACTTTTTTCGTTGGAATCTGGCGATATAAATTTACACGAATCACTATTTTTAGTTGTTCAAAATCCATTTTTGAATGCAAAAATGGATTCAACATGCTGAAAAACCATTAGGCACTCAGATTATATAGAATTAATCACTCAAATCTACGAATCTAACAATTTCTCGACAGATTTCGGACAAATGTCCCTAGAAAAAATCATCATTTCGTAGAACGTTTAGCCTATGGCTAAAAGGTGTTGTCTAGTTGTTCTACGAAATAAAAAATTTCGTCAGAATCTGACGATATAAATTTACACAAATCACTATTTTTTGTTGTTCAAAATCCATTTCTAAATGAAGAAAAGGATTCAACATGCGAAAAAACCCCTCGGCACTCAGATTATACAGAAATAATCACTCAAATCTATGAATCTAATAATTTATCACTGGATTTCAGACAAATGTCCCTAGAAAAAAATGTCATTTCGTAGAACATTTAACCTACGGTGAAAAGACGTCGTCTAGTTGTTCTACGAAATGGATTTTTTCGCAGGAATCCGATGATATAAATTTACACGAATCATAATTTTTTGTTGTTCAAAATCCATTTATGAATGTAGAAATGGATTCAACGTGCTGAAAAACCTCTGGGGCACTTAGATTATACATAAATAATCATTCAAATCTATGAACCTAATAGTTTATCGCCAAATTTTGGACAAATGTCCTTAGAAAAAATCGTGATTTCATAGAATGTTTAGCCAATGCCTAAAAGGCGTTGTACAATTGTTCTACAAAATGGGTTTTTTCGCTAGAATATGACGATATAAATTTACATGAACACTATTTTTTGTTGTTCAAAATCCATTTTTGAATGCAAAAATGGATTCAGTATGCTAAAAAAAACCCTGGGGCACTCTGATTATACATAAATAATCACTCAAATCTACGAATCTAACAATTTATCGTTGGATTTCAGACATATGTCCTGAGAAAAAAATGTCATTTTGTAGAATGTTTAGTCTACGACTAAAAGGCATTGTCTAGTTTTTCTACGAAATCGTTTTTTTCACCAGAATTCGAAGAAATAAATTTACACGAATCACTATTTTTTGTTGTTCAAAATCCATTTATGAATGCAGAAATGGATTCAGTATGTTGAGAAACCCATGGGGCACTCGGATTATACAGAAATAATCACTCAAATCTACGAATCTAACAATTTCTCGTCGGATTTCGGACAAATGTCCCTAGAAAAAATCTTCATTTCGTAGAACTTTCAGCCTAAGGCTGAAAGACATTGTCTAACTGTTCTACGAAATGACTTTTTCTCCGGAATCCAGTGATATAAATTTACACGAATCACTATTTGTTTTTATACAAAATCCATTTTTGGATGCAGAAATGGATTCAGCATGTTGAAAAACCTCTGGGGCACTCGGATTATACATAAATAATCACTCAAATCTATGAATCTAATAATTTATCACTGGATTTCGGATAAATGTCCTTAGAAAAAATTGTCATTTCATAGAACGTTTAGCCTATGGATAAAATGCATTGTATAGTTGTTCTACGAAATGGTTTTTTTCATTGGAATTTAACGATATAAATTTACACGAATCACTATTTTTTGTTGTTCAAAATCCATTTATGAATGCATAAATAGATTCAACATGCTTATAAACCCATGGGGCACTTGGATTATAAAGAAATACTCGCTCAAATCTACGAATCTAGCAATTTCTCACCGGATTTCAGAGAAATGTCCCTAGAAAAAAAAGTCAATTTGTATAACGTTTAGCCTATGGCTAAAAGACGTCTAGTTGTTCTATGAAATGGCTTGTTTTTCCAGAATCCAACAATATAATTTTACACAAATCACTATTTGTTTTTGTTCAAAATCCATTTCTTAATGCAAAAATGAATTCAACACGTTGAAAATCCTCTGGGGCACTCGGATTATACAAAGATAATCATTATAATCTAGGAATTTGATAATTTATCATCGCATTTCGGACAAATGTCCCGAGAATAAATTGTCATTTCATAGAACGTTTAGCCTATGGCTAAAAGACGTTGTCTAGTTGTTCTACGAAATGACTTTTTTTGTTGGAATCCGATGATATAAATTTACACAAATCACTATTTTTTGTTGTTCAAAATCTATTTTTGAATGCAAAATGTATTCAATGTGCTAAAAAACCCCTGGGGAACTCAAATTATACATAAATAATCACTCAAATCTATGAATCCAACAATTTCTCGCCAGATTTCAAACAAATGTCCCCAGAAAAAATCATCATTTCATAGACCATTTATCCTACGGCTAAAAGGCGTTGTCTAGCTGTTCTACTTTTCTACCATTTTATCATCACCCTGATTCGACTGTCCATCATTCTATCATAACTTCCATTCACACACTGTAACTCTAATTCTCAAAACCAACGCAGATTATAAGGTAGCCTCTCAGTAGTTTCAACTCTATGACAACTAATATGTACATAGGATGAGACAACTTCAATTCTTGAAGAAATAATTGGTGAAGCTAAGCTCCTTGCTAACTCAAATGTTGTTGACCTACTCTATCCATTAAGCATCCACCGACCTATGGAATAGTAGCATTTAATCTATTCATCTTATTCATCTTAAAAGCTCAAACCGTATTACCTAATGTGTAGCATTTGATCTACTCATCTTAAAATCTCAAACCACAATGTGTAACATTTTATCTACTCATCTTAAGAAATCAAACCACATTACCTAATGTGAAATAAATGGCAGTGAAATAAATGACAAGAATATTGTAGAAATCTCGATCAAATTGTATGACTTATTAAAACTATGACAAGCTTGTTGGAAATCTTAACATTAAATTCAAGTTTTTTTTTTTAAATCCATCCTTGTATTTGTTGTCAAATTTTCAATACACTATCAAATACGTTTTCAAAAAACCAACTCTATAGAATATCAAATTCCATCCCTCTTGTTAATCATAAGCAAATAAAAAGTTTCCATAAAAATATTTTTGAAAGACATTTATATTAAAATAATATGCGTGGGAAGCAAATGTGTGAAGTATACTTCAATTTTTTTACCAAACAAACAATGTTTACATTTCTTATATGATGAGTTTTTTTTTCATGTATATTTTTAATCACATTTTTTTTTTCATTTACCAGAACATGATCACTTATTATATTCATTAATATTTTTCAAATATTTTTAATGGTCATAATAAATGATTTTTTTTCATTCACAAGAACATAATCACTTATCACTTATTATTATACGTACACCTATTGAAAACAACAAAATTTAATGAAATTATAGTCATAAATGTGGTTTATGTGGACAGAATTTGATATTCTTCGAATATTCTTAATGATCACAATAAATGAATGGATAATTGCTCATCCACTTCATTACGCTAAAAGGCGTATACCTATTGACAATGTGCACAATTAATCACCTTTTAAACTAAAATTCTAATCTGATGGCTAACAATTAAAGATGTTGGCATATTCTTAGTCGTCCTCCCAAATCAATGAATGTGATTTACTCTTCATAACTTCTTTGTATTTTTGAATACATCTGTTAACCTATTTACTTTTTAACATTTACCTAATCATATTAAGAAATTACTGTACCACTATATGATTGCCACTTTAAATAATTAACGTTTAGGATTACCACAGTCGTCAACTGGCATATTAGATAAGCGTTCCATTTTCTGTCTGTCAGCGCGTTTCATATTGAATCACCCAGGGTGGAAGACTACTGGATCACCGAGCGTTTCATATTGCGCGTTTGCATTCCATTAGGTCTCCCACACCAGAATATAAAATTTGCGTTTCATATTGCGCGTTTGCTTTTTTTCATATCGTCGAGCAGCTGCCTTGTGACCTCCTCACAATTTTCTACGGAAACGCGTTTGCATTCCATTAGGTCTCCGACGCCGGAATATAAAATTTGTGTTTCATATTGCGCATTTGCTTTTTTTTTCATATCGCCGAGCAGCTGCCTTGTGACCTCCTCACAATTTTCAACGGAAATGTTTACAATGTCCCCGTAGATAAGTTGCTATACTGTTCATATTTTTTTTTAATGGGATTTTGTGTTTCTATGTACTGTAAATTAAACAATAAGATTAGTTCATGCAATCTCATTTACCTCTTACTCTCAGCCGCGCCCAATCTTCTCAGACTATAAATGCAGGTAAGCTACATGTAGCAAAATACAACGGTTTTTAGAGAAAAGGAATGACAGGCTCTACTGAAAAGCACCTTACGCTCCTCTGCGTATTGGATTATCCTTATAATATTATTTTAAGAATTTACTAGATTCTTGTACATTTTTGTATGAAATCTTCTTAATTTTGTCAACATAATTCAAGAATTCAAGTAGAAAAATTGTTTTGGTTTTTTAATATTTGTTCGTGCAATGAGATCTGAGTGCATATCTCATTTTTTAAAATCCTTTTAGAGAAACAAAGTCCTCCCAGTTCAGAGTCGGAAGGAGTTTTTTTCATTCTGGCCGACACTATTATTGCTACAAGGAGGTGATGGAATGAACAAATGAACTTCATCAAACTTTTTCTTCATTCTGGCTCACAACATAAACAATTATAAATTGAGGAAATGAGATTCATCAGAATTTTTTTCATTCTGATTGACAATATCATTGCTAATGGAATGAGAAAATGAGCGTCATCAAACTTTTTCTTCATTCTAACTGACAATATAATTGTTGTAAAAAGGTCAACAGTTTCATATTCTTCAGTTGTTTCATATTCTTCATTTCATCTTACCAACCATAAGCCTTTCGGCGTTCACCAACAGCGATTTAGCAGCTGTGCTAGTTTTATTTACTGTTGATGGGATTTTTTACTAAGATGTCTTTAGGTTTTTTACATTTTTTACGGGTGGGATTTTTACTAAGGTGCGTTTAAGTTTTTTACAACTGTTAGTGGGATGTTCGTGGGGTTTTTTACTATGGTGTGTTTAGGTTTTTTACATATGGGATGTGTGTTTTAAGTTTTTTACATCTCTTAGTGGGATGCTTGGCACAATATGCTTGAGCTTCTTTACCCTTAGGGTTCGTGGGGGCCATTTGTTATGACCACGTTCTTTATCCATGGGGTGTGTTTATGGCAAGTTTATGTTTATGTGGTTGTCATTGCCACATTTCTCAGTCATGTTGTTATGACCACGTTTCTATTCCACTTTTTTGTGAACATGAGATCATATATTTGCATATGGTTTTTATTTGCACCTGGATTAGGAGTATGTTGAAGGAGATCAATGTTTCTGAGTTTGAGTAGAATATTAAGCAAGATGTTTGGTTAGGAGGTAAGATTTTTTTTTTCTTTGTTAAAATTTTTGGAATCGTTTTTTCTTATGATGTGATTTGTTAAATCTATGAAATCTTTGGTACTTTACTTTTATTATAGTTCTGATGTTCATACGCTTCCTTGCTTAGTTTGTAGTTCTCTGTTGCCGAATCTTATATCTCTAAATTTTAATCAAAGAACTATAAATTTGCTCCTAAACCTATATCTCTAAATTTTAATCAAAGTTATACATATAAACTTGTTACACATAAATTACCTATCCTTTTTACAAGCTTTTAATTATTTCTATTTTTTTGCTAAAATTAAATTTGGATTCATGTATATTTTACATCAAGGCACTCAGCTTAGACCTTGATATGCAATCATAAAATTAGTCATACATATTAAAAACATTATGTTTCTTGAGTCATACATCGTGAAGGTATGTTAATAAATGGAGAGAACACGTAACATTATGTTTCTTGATTCACACATCATGAAGGTATGTTAATAAATGGAGAGAGCACGTGGCTCCCTCCTTTTGTGGTTCAATGGGTATGAGAGTAGGAATTAGGTTGTTGATAGGATGTTGGATACCATTAATCATAAAGGTTATAAACTTATTTTTGTAAACATGGCAAACTTAAACCCTAATAAATATAAACTCAAACCTTAACTAATAGTTTATATTTCATAAATTTATCATAAAATTTATTAATAAATTGATATGTTTTAAATTTACACAATAATCCAAGTTATGGTTTGTACATTTCATGTTCTCCATGTTAACACTTATACTTTTCCAACCTCCAACCCTCCACAACGATTGTGCAGCGTTTCGTTTAATATCGAATATTTGGTAGTAATCTCAAAGTAATCTTGTCCTTGGCATTTTGGATTGTTTTGGTAGGAATCCCGTGTAATCTTGTCCTTGGCATTTTGGATTGCCAAGCAATTTGCAAGTGGTTAATGGAAATCCATGGTTCAAATACACTCCTGATTAATTGAAAGTCATGGCTCAAATATATTTCTAGGTAAAAAAATTTAACCATAAAATTCATAATAGGATATTCTTGATTCATAATCGATATTCTTATTGTTGTTTATATTGTTTATATATATTGTTGTAATAGGATATTCTTAATTTATAATATGATATTATTTGTTTTGTTTATATAGGATTATATTTTTACTTTTGTTTTTACATATTCCTATGAAATGAGTTAATTTTGAAAGGACAAAGGGGGATGTGCGCAATCTACTCTGCGTAACGTAGTTTAAAATACTACGCACCAAACAGGCTACGTGACAGAGTTCTCAAGATCACTATGCAGTGCACAGACTGCCAGATTGTTGCGCGCTGTGAATACACACACTAAATATAGTGATTTACGAATGCAGAATATAATAGAGAAATAACACATAAACTTGTCAACACACAAAATACTTGATATTAACAAACTTCGGTGCGGTGTGTTCAGATTACAAATACAATGACAAAATGAGCTTCGACTCTGATACTTCTTCTGTCAACTCTTCAGCTGCTACCAGTTCTTGAACTGCTTCTCTGCATCCCTCTCTCCTTTTATCTATGTCTCTATCTATCCATCATCTATTCTAACTAAGAAACTCAAACTTATATAAACTTCCTTCAGATGCTACGACTGACTTAACATTTAATTCAACCATAATTACGACTGACTCTTCAACTACTTAATTTAATTCGAGAAGATAGAATTTGGCTTCATTTATAGTTCTCCTGCTTGTCCACTGACTTTTGAGTAAATATGCGACTTTGCACTTGCATACTTATCAGACTGTCTGACTGACATTTCGACTACTGACAGATTTCGACTGACAAACAAATTGGCGGTGACATGAAGATCTCATCGACTTGTAATTAAAATTTCCAACACTCCCCCTTAATTATAAGTTTGTGGAGTTTACAAAAGAAAATAACATCAAAATTTGAGTTTTCATTTTACTGTCACTCATTTGTTACTGCGCGGACTCCCAGACTACTGTGCAGATGCTGAAATGCATCTCTTGCTAAAGCCTTTGTAAAAATATCTGCAATTTGTTCTTGAACTGCTTCTCTAAAATCCATTATGTGTGACATAGGAATCTATGCGACTGTACCAATCTCTCGGTGCTTTCTTTAATCCATATAGTGCTTTCTTTAATCTGTCTACTTTGTTTTCTTGTCCTGGAACCTCATAACCTTGTGGTTGTTCTATGTATACTTCTTCTCCTAAGTTTCCATTCAAGAATGTTGACTTTACATCCATCCGATAAACTGGTCATTTGTATTATGCAACAATTGCTAACACGGTTCTGACTGTGTCCATGCGTGCAACTGGTGCAAATGTTTCATTGTAATCAATTCGAGGTTGTTCTGTAAGCCTCTCGCAACTAATCTTGCCTTGTACTTCTGTACTTTTCCTTTTGCATCTTGCTTTGTTTTATAAATCCACTTGACACTTATGACATCCTTATCATTAGGTACATATACCAATTTCCATGTTTGATTGCTCTCTATGCATCTAATTTCATCATCCATGGCTTGTGCCCATACTTCCTCTTTGACAACTTCTTCAAAAGTTAATGGATCTTCTATTTCTGAAAACAGAGCAAAGACTGAAAATGAATTTGTTGTGTCTTCATTATAGATGTCGTGCAGAATTCTTGTCTTTCTTGGTAACAAATTTGCTAATGTTGGATCTGGAGAAGTAGAAGTATTCGGACTACTTGTTGGTGTTTGTTGCGCTCTTGGTGTGGACTATGCACTTGTTGTTCTTACCAGAGTATTCTGCGCGGTAATTTGCGTTGCAATGCCAGGTGTAGACGGAGTTGCGCACTATCCTGTGTATGGTGTTTGAAACACTTCATCCTCTGCGTCATTATGTTCCATTGTGTCAATTATATTTAGTGTCTTTTCTATGGTTCCATCCCATGCTTCATTCTCTACGAACTGAACATCGTAGTTGATTATGAATTTTCTTGCGACTGGGTCATACAGCTTGTATCCTTTTGTTTCTTCAGAATACCCAACAAATATACATTTATGTCCTTTGTTGTCCAGCTTCCTTCTCAGTTCATCTAGAACATGTGTGTATGCGACGCAACCAAGAGCTCTTAAGTGCGCCACATTATGCTTTGATCATGTCCATGCTCCCTGAGGAATTCTATTATTCACACTCTTTGTTGGACATCTATTCAAGATGTATACTACAGTTGCTACTGCCTCAGCCCAATACTCATTTGACAAATGTTTCGTTGTCAACATACTGCGCGCCATTTCCATGATGTTTCTATTCTTTCTTTCTGCGACACCATTCTGTTGTGGTGTGTATCGCGTGGTAAATTGCTTGTAAATGCCATAATCTTTACAAAGGTTCTGGAATTCTCTTGACATGTATTCTCCTCCTCTGTCCGTTCTTAGACACTTGATGTAATAACCACTTTGTTTCTCCACAAGTGATTTAAACTGTTGAAAACAACCAAGTGTGTCAGATTTATGCTTTAGAAAATAAATCCATGTCTTTCTTAAGAAATCATCAATGAATGTTAGAAAATAAATACTGCCTCCTATAGACGGAGTTTGCGTTGGTCCACAAATATCAGAATGTAATATCTCCAGTGGATCTTTTGCTATGTAATACTTGCCAACTGGAAATGATTCTCTATGTTGTTTGCCAAATATGAAACCTTCACATATCCTTTCTGGTTTTTCAATCAATGGTAAGCCTTTTACCATATCCTTTGCGTGTAATAATTTCAGACCTCCAAAGTTAAAATTTCCAAATCTGAAATGCCATAGCTAGGAGTCATCCTCTGTTTCAGATTGGAATGTTTCCTTCATTTTTGCGCCATTTTCTCCTTTCTTCATACTGCGTGCACTATTTTCTTAATTAGTACTGTGTGTGCTTTCTACTGTAAATGTAGTGTCTAACTGCGCGGCTTTTCTTTTGTCAATATTTTTTGTTGTATTCTTCTTCTTGACTGGATTTAATGTCAATGGGAACATTTTGTTACTTGTCATCTAGATTTTTGCAATAAGTAAATTGCTTGGGCTTTTATCCATAATCACACAATGATTATCTTCCATGTAGATTATGTATCCTTTTTGTAACAGTTGTCTTGTACTCATAAGATTATGCTTCAGACCAGAAACATAATATACATAAGACATAACTCTCTCTTCTCCTTGTCTGGTTAAAATATTTATACTACCTTTGCCTAAGATAGTAACTTTGATATATGTTCCAAGTGTAACCTTGGTCTGGACTGAGTCATCCAAACTAGAAAACAATTCTATGTTTCCTGTCATGTCATTACTGCAGCCTGAATATAAATACCATATGTCAGATGGACTTGCTTGAGCAACATTGCATTCAACTGGTGACACTATATTAGACATTTCTTCTGCGCTAGACATAGCTACAATGCGCGCCATAAACATAGGTCGATTTTGGTTATTTGTATTGTGTGATTGATCTTGACTTTGCTTATTCTGATTATACTCATGGATGATTTTAAGGATGGAAATTTATTTTTAAATGTAGAAACCTTGGCGAATATTTCTTATCCTTCATATGCCAACTATAAATGTTTGGTGACATTTTTGTAAAAATATTCAAATATCTAAGGATTTTATATAGTTTTTATAAAATTTTGGCGATTTTTAAGTTAAAATCATTTTATCTTATAGAATTTGGGCGAATCATTTTTAAAATAATGAATCTTGTTTTTGGAAAAACCATGGAAAATTAGCCCATGAGGGAAATTTAGCCCCTAAAATCATCCATGATTTAATTTATACTGTCCCTTTCTGCACTCATATGCATAATTTCCATACTTTTTACAGTAATGGCATTGAATCTTTGATTTGTCAGTTCCTTGACAAGTTGACTCGCTAGTACTTGGATTTTGACCTCTTCAACTAGTATTTCCAGGATTTCTACTGCATCCACTTCTGTCATAACTTCTTCCTCTGCCTCTACAGTTGGCTCTCCCCCTTCCTCTTCCACGACCTATAGATGACTGTGTGGAAAAAGAGTTTTCTAATGACATATTTCACCTGTTCAATCTATGTTCATGATTGATGAGGGAAGCTTGTAGTTCATCTAGATTGAACTGACTTAGATCTTTTCCTTCTTCTAGAGTTACAACTAGAGTATCAAATTTAGGAGGAAGACTTCTAAGCACTTTCTCAACAACTTTTCTATCATTTATGGTTTCACCGTGAGACTTAATCTGATTTATCAGTCCAATGACGTGTGTGTAGAAAGAATCTACTATATTTGAATCTTTCATTGACATAGTTTCAAAATCTCTTCTAAGAATCTGAAGGTTTGCAGTTTTTAATTTATCCATACCTTGATAACCGATTTGTAATATATCCCATGCTTCCTTGGCTTGCTTTGTTGATGCAACTGTTGGAAGTATGCTCTCATGCATGGCTTGATGTATATAAAACAACATCTTTCCATCCTTCTTTCTTTTTTCTTTAAAGACATCTTTCTCAGCTTGTGTGAGGGCGTTATATGCTGCATGATCTGTTGGTTCAACATAATCATTTTCGACTATCTCCCATACATATTGACCTTGGAACAAGGCCTTCATGGTTAATGACCACATCTCATAGTTCTTGCCTGTAAAAGTGGGAGGTGGCAGATTTGAAGTAGAAGCCATTTTTGTTTTACTTTGAGTGACAGACAAATCGACAGTGACATGACGATCTCACCGACTTGTAATTACAATTTCCAACAAATTTATGCACTACATTTTGAAGAGATATTAATAAGCACTATATTTAATTGTTGTTTATATATATTGGCATGAAATGTATCAATTCATGTGATAATTTATGCACTAAATTTTAAAGAGATATTGATAAGCATTATATTCAATTGTTGCTTATATATATTGCCATGAAATGCATCAATTCATGAGATATTGTTGTTTATATATATTTCCATGAGTGGTTTCATGTACTACATTTAAAGAGATATTAATAAGCATTATATTAAATATTTAGAGATATTAATGTTGTTTTGATTTTCTTTTTTTTTAAGCCATAAGATCTAAGTTGTGTTTTAAACCAGATTTGGTGGTGAGCTCCAATGCTCGTTGTTTGAAAACCCTAATCTTAATTTTGCATATATACAATGTTTGAGGAAAAATCCTAATCTTAATAATGTGCCAGTGAATAATGAACAACAAACTATATCAAATAACCTCCAAATATTTAGTTTAATTGAGACTGATTCTTATCAGCATTCACCATCCATTTGTGGACGCGCTAGTAATAGTACAGAGAGCAATGGATTGGATTCAATTCCTTGCAAACTACAGAAATTTTGGGCGATTATTGCCAAATCATGGCGAGGATAGCACAATGAAATCAATCCCTTGCGAAATACATAGAATTTTCGATAAATAATGCGAAATCAAATATGGCGAGGTTAGTCAGCGTTATCGAGCTACCAATAGTCGGTTAGTATAAGAAATGTGTGCAAGAAAGTAGTCTGTTGAGATAAGAAATGTGTGCGAGAAAGTAAACCGGGGAGAAATAGTCGGTTGATATTAGAAAAGTGTACGAAAAAGTAGAGCTCTGAGAAATAGTCTCTTTTAACATTAGAAAAGTGTGCGAGGAAGAACAGGAAACGCAACTTGCTTGCATTTGCGTGTTTAGACAAATGATTTGATTTGGTTTTCCATTTGTCCTATCCGGCCATTGTAGATTCGGGTATGGGAGGGCCCACTTGGCTTTGCGGCTGGTCCTTCCCATGAACCGAATCGAATCTGCAGTCGGGTTAAGTTCGGGCTATCCTATGATTGCGGTTTCAACTAGCTGTACAAAAGAAAAAGGCTTTTAAAAACAGCACGCTGGAATCGTGTTTTTTTGGACATGTATCCACATCATGCTAAATTTCTGGTGATCTATCCACTGCCAGCTATCTGTCTATTGTAAACAAGTTGTGGGTGTGGTCTGTGGTTGAAAATTTTAATAACCCCATTCTTTGCATTAACTCTCAAACCCAAGAGCAAGAGCGATCGCCGATACTCTGTATTGTTTGAACTTTGAAGCACAACGACAGCCATGATATTGTGCGTTCTAGACATTCGCGAGCGGAACACTGGAAAATATTGGAATGCTGGCGAAATTCAATCCATAAAAACGGTCTCTGAGCTGAGCTTATCAAAAATGAAATTTTTGGAGAAATTAGGCACATGAAATGGGTGGGCAAAGTATTCGTGGTCTCTGGGGTTGATTAGCTTGACGCTGCAGTAACACTGTTTCAGCTCATATGGTGTAAATAACAAGGAAACGGCAAAGCAGAACCGGGTGGCCGTTGATCGGAGAGACAATCAGCTTCATTCGAGCATTAATTCCAGTGCTCAACCACGCCAGTTCATTCCAGTGTTTTTTTCCAGTGTTCTGGAATCAACTCTTCAATGAACTGGCGTGGTTGAACACGGGCGTCGTTGAACTTCATTCAAGGCATTAATTCGGCGCTTCAACGCGCCAGTGCATTCCAGTGTTTTCTCCAGTGCTCTTGAATGAACTGGTGTGGTTCAGCTTCTTTCGAGGCATTAATTCCAGAGCTCAACAACGCCAAACAAACTGGAAGAGGCCGTATGGCTGTGTCTGTAGATCAAGAATTCATCAACGCAACTATCCCAGATGAACTCTTCGAAATCTCATCAGCAAATTCGGTTCGCTGTCGGTGCACGGAGATCTCGAAAAGAGGCTCCACGGGGAGTCTGTAAATTTGATGAGGTTCGAGAGGCTGAGTGTGGACTTCATGGAGGACATACAAAGCCTTCTCCATAAGTTCATGAAATGACAAACCAATGGGGATCTCCATCTTCAAGATAAGTGTCAGCAATTTCAAATAACCAACCCATATTAAATGGCGGCTTGCTTAGTTAATTTCATGATTTATGTAGCCATCTAACTTTAAAATCATTTTTTTAAATAGAGGAATTTACAACTTCGGCTTATGGATGATTTAAGGATAAAACTTACAATTTTTTTTTTAAATTCTTATGAGATTTGTTTCAGAAAGATTTCTCGATTATTATAAGATTTTTTTTTAATTAATAAATTATTTTATTTTAATATTTTAGGAGTTTATATTTTTTTATTATTTAATTAATAAATTATTTTATTTTATTATTTTAAAGAATTTGTATCTTTAAATTCAGAGTAGGGTATATATATTTATTGACTTAGTCAAATCCCTGTTTTAAAGGAGTCCCTAACCCATAAACAAAATTTTTATAGACAAATAATTTCATAGACAGATTTGATGTCTAATTTGATAATGACCTTAAAATTAAATTATTATTATTATATAATTTAAATCTAATTAAAATATGTAATAATATTTTTCTACTATATTCAAAATTTAAAGTAAAATTTTATTTATATTTATAATATCTATAAAATAATTTATCATATTTTTTCAGATTGTTCTTTATAGTCTATCTCAATTTTGAACTGTTTTTGTAATTAATTTGACAGTATGTAATGATCCTAGAATTATGTTTATGTATATTTTTGTTCTAAATATATGTATGTTACAGTTTTGTCAATTTAGTATATGTGTATTTCTATTTACAGTTTTGTCAGTTTAGTATATGTATATTTCTGTTTAGGTTTAGTCTGTCTCATGAAAAAAAAGTAGGCAGTCATCTTCTAAGTCAATCTGATTTGCATAAGTATATTGATTTTGAATATAGGAATTTTTTATTTTTTTTAAATCTCATAACTTTTTTTATAAAAATGTACAAATTACCATAAAACTAAACTTTTACATATATCTTAAATTTTTCTAAAATTTTAAAAAAATATTCTATTACAAAATTAATTTATTCACCATTTAAATAAATCTTTATTCACTTTAATTTTTTTAATAATTTTTTTATCAAATTTCTACTCCAAAATATATTTTATCTATTAATGCCCCATCCTCATATATGAGGGTGGAAGGGACATTAATAAATGAAATATATTATATTTTATTTATCAATATCCTCCCACCTTCAATGAGGGTGAAATTTTTATAAAATTTCTAAAAAAATTTCTATTACAAAATTAATTTATTCACAACTTAAATAAAACTTTATTCACTTTATTTTTTTAATAATTTTTTTATCAAATTTCCACTCCAAAATATCTTTACTACAAAATTAACTAATTCAACAATTTATTAAAAGATCTTTACTGCAAAATAAATTTAACTTATAGTTAGTGAATTGTTTTAATTTGTCCAAGGTAACTAACAGCTTTTATTCATTATTTTTTTATATGCTATTTATTATAGCTTGTTTCTAGCTTGACCCAAAAATAATGGGTTGACTAAATGTTCTATTTTTTGGGTTTTTTTGGTGTAGGGGATATAAATTTGGACAAAATAGTTATTTTCTGTTTTTTAAATTATATTTTTGGATGCATAAATGAATTCAGTGTGTTGAAAAAACTCTGACACACTTGGATTATACAAACTTAACCACTCAAATCTGTAGATCTAACCATTCATCATCCGATTTCGGATAAAATCAAACTTAATCAAAAAACTGCCCAAAGATAAAACCTAAAAACATTTGATGGACTTATCACCTTCCCAGAAGGCGTTGCTCACTTCTTTTGCACCTCTCCTCTCCGTTCCCATTAGAATCCAGGGTATCTTAAATATGCAAAAGAATTAAGGTGCGCATGCATATCTTTCTTTGATTATTTGATTTGTTTTATTGTTACGGGATGAGTAATGAGTGGCAGTGCTGCAGACCTGGGAGTTGGGAGTTTCCAATACAAAGGATTTACAAAGGTATAGAAGACAGAAGGCGGCATCCCCAGGTTGTCCATGATGATTTGATGAAAAAACGTTTGAAAGAAGACTGTTTCAGAAGAAGTGAGCGCAGATTTTATATTATTCGTTCTCTTTGCGGGTCACGAGACCTCATTCAGATCCATTTCGTTCGCTATCAAATTTCTGACAAACTGCCCCCAATCATTGCAGGAATTGAATGTGTGTGAGTAGATAGCATCCAATTCCAATAATGTCTGAGTATCCCTTACAGTTATCTACTATATCAGATGCTTCCTTAGCAATCTGAAATCATCGATCATGCCCTGAGAGTGTGCGTCGCAGGGTCGAAACCAGCAACTACCACAAGAAGGATGCCGAGTAAAAATTAAATCACTGATTGTAGATGAGTGTAATATGTAATGGCTATTCAGTAAAAGCGCTGACAGCTTTCTAATTCAGCATAGTGAGATGTTATACTGACCTCTTAACCAGCGTATAAATTTAACGGTCATTTGTGCAAGCAATTTTTTTTTATGCCTATTCTTTTTTAATTTGTTTTTGGCACTAGGTTTTATATTTATTTTTGTTTGTTATTTAAATATTATCATCAAACTGTATATAGAATATGATACCATTAAAAATATAAACAGAAAAGTTTTAATGATATAATAGCTTGCCTCAATTTTACCTAGATCTAATTAGGTTACTTTGGTATAACAGCTTGCTTCAATTCAATTCTATGTAAATCCAAT
>ML781091.1:138975-152970 GCA_009831015.1 Picea engelmannii | reverse complement strand
TCAAAGAAGAAAAAATATAGTTGCACTTTCATCCACATAAGCAAAGTATGTTGCAGCATGTACACAAGTATTATGGCTTAGAAAAGTTCTAGAGGAAATTGGAGAGAAACAAATTCATCCTACATTGATCTTTTGTGATAACAATGGTTCCATCAAATTGAGCAAGAATCCATCCCATCATAGTAGGTCAAAACACTTTGATTTAAAGGATCATTTCATTCAAGATTTGGTGCAAAAGAAGGAAGTAGAACT
This sequence comes from Picea engelmannii, assembly GCA_009831015.1. Classification (NCBI taxonomy): domain Eukaryota; kingdom Viridiplantae; phylum Streptophyta; class Pinopsida; order Pinales; family Pinaceae; genus Picea; species Picea engelmannii. The sequence continues at coordinate 152,718 of ML781091.1, read as the reverse complement.
AAGGTATATAAAGACTCAAGAACAACTTGCAAACATTTTCACTACGACAGTTGCTAAAGTCCCATTTTTAAAACTTTGAGATCAGATTGTGAGTCGTCTCAGCATCAAGGTTGGTAATTGATGCGGGATTATGCAATCTTCTCAATCATCTAACATGATGCAACCTATTTTCACTTTTCTTTTTTGTTGGTTAGTGTTTAGATATAGATTGTATGACTAAACAATGCATGAAAAATGCATGAGTTGTTTTCCAAAATAAATTGTTGTAAGCATTCAATTAGGAGCAACCAACTATTTGTTCTATGAGGCTATGCATTTTTATGAAGATCAAGGTTGATCACTGATGAATGCCTCTTTTCTGTGCAACTACCTCAATAATAATTTCTTCTTTCTTTATGCATGGATTGTAAAAGTGATTCTATGTTATTGTGATTTAATCATTTTCTATAGTGTTATGTTGTTCTAATTGAATGATTATCTAGTCTAGAGATAAGCCTCCAGAGATCCTTTAGCACGTTGGTCGATTAGTCGTGGAAAGTGATCTCTTCAATTACCCATCATTTTTTCCATTCGCTTGCATGTCAATCCACCTTTTGAAGTGCATGTTGCATATTTCTGTTAGCATGGCTTCCAGGTTTGGCACCACCACCTAAGTGTGCCTGGGTAGGTTAAAAAGGGATAGGTCAAGGGTTCGAGTCAGTGAAGGGTATGGAAAGCAAGGTGTGGAAGTAGAGATCGACAGTCAACAACTCCATCTCATCTATCCATTCATCTTACTAAATGGATCTCTAAATTTCATCATGCGGATGCCCGTTGAAGCTAAAAACCCATGTCATCTTCCTTCTATTCAAATTTTGGAAAAATTAAGAAATTAACGTTCTTGCAATAGAATATTGTAAGAGAAGAGAGATTTCAACTTCTTGTGTGGAGGGAGGAATGATCCACAGTAAGGTATATACCTGACATCGAAAAATGATTTATTTTTCTTTGATGTTATTAAAAATATTGTGGGTTTGTAGGTTTGGTATGGTGACCTGCATAGAGCACATGATTGACCATAATATGTGTTAATGTTTAAGACATTATTATAGTTCTTTGCATTTCATTAGATAACAATAGCATAATCCAAGATCACTGAGAAATACACAATCACAAGAAACACAACATTTATCCTGGGAAACCCTCTAGGGGAAGAAAACCCAACAAAACTTCCTTAATATAGATAGACAATACAATGCCAAGAGATCTCTTAAACTAATGCAGAAGATCCTCTCCCAGATATGCACCACTCTCTCTCTTTCTTCTCTAATAGCAGATCCGAAATTTGTCTCTCAATGAGCAAGTGAGTTGTGTTTCTAAGTTAGGCGCTAGCCTCCTTATTTATATTAGACCAGCACGTGTGAAGTGTCTCTTCACTGGCAGGGCTGACTTCTCCAACTGGGTGGTTATAACCACCTTTAATATTTTATGGGGCCTCTTTAATATCTGTTGGGGCCAACTTCTTATTCTGCCTATTATAATTATCATTTGACCAATCCGCAAAAGGGGATTTGGTCCTATTACAATAGCTGACATGATCAATCCACAATGTGGATTGATCCAAAGAAAAATATATCAAATAATAATAAGAATACTCTTAGCAGTTACATTATTTCAACACTCCCCCTTAACAAGAAGGGTATTCTTCAACAACATCATGCGAGAGAGAGAGGAAAACATCATCAACAACATCAAGTGGGTGAGAGGACAACATCATCAATATCATCTTGGAACACTGACTGGTGTATCTATAAATCATCGGAAGTTTTCTTCATCGGTAGCATCGTCATTCTCAAAGGAATGCCATCATCATCTGCATCAATATGTATTAGTATAAAAATTGATACATCATCATCATCACAGCACAAGGCTGGCTCATCATAATACAAGACTGGCTTTATGTCACAACTGCCAAGATGGAAGCTCAGTACTTGTCTCATCTCAATGTCTTTCTTTACATCACAACACTCAGGCTGGAAGCAAGATACTAGACTGGCTTTACGTCAAAGATATAAAGATGGAAGAACAATACTAGTCTCATCTCATCGTCTTGCTTTACGTCATAGCACTCAAGATGGAAGCAAGATACTCGTCTTGCTTTATGTCAAAACCATCATGTTGGAAGCAGGATACTAGACTGGCTTTACGTCACAGCTATCCAGCTGGAAGCTCAGTGCTAGTCTCATCATATCATATTGCTTTACATCACAACCACCAGGTCAAAAGCAAGGTACACATCCTTCTTTACGTCACAACCACCAGGTCAAAAGCAAGGTACACATCCTTCTTTACGTCACAACCATCAGGTCGGAAGCAGGGAACTAGACTTGCTTTACATCGCAGCTATACAGCCGGAAGCATAGTACTAGTCACACATCATCTTTCTTTGCGTCACAATCATCAGGTCGGAAGCAAGGTACTCATCCTGCTTTACATCACAACCATCAGGTCAGAAGCAAGATACTAGACTGGCTTTACATCACAACTATCTAGTTGGAAGCACAGTACTAGTCATATCACATCATCTTTCTTTATGTCACAACCATCAGGTCAGAAGCAAGAGATTTCTCATCACAGCATCTACTCCCCCTTTCGAGGAGGGTCCTTTCTAACTATACCAATCTTATCTCGAAAGTACTCAAACTTTATATGAGATAGTGGCTTGGTCAACATGTCAGCAACCTGTTCATATGTGCTAATGTACTAGAGATTTAAGGCTCCTCTCTGCACCATGTCACAGATGTAATGATATTGGATCTCTATGTGCTTCAACCTGTCGTGGAATAAAGGATTCTATGTCATCTTTATGCAGCTCTGGTTGTCACATAGAATCAAGGTTTCTCTCATCTCTAAGTCAAATAGGTCGGTTAGCAAATTTTGAAGCCATATAGTTTCGCAGTTGGCAGAACATGCAACAATGTATTCTGCTTCCACTATGCTGAGAGCAATGTTAGATTGCTTCCTACTTTTCCACGAGATCATAGCTGATCCCAAACTGAAACAACATCCTGAAGTGCTTTTCCTATCATAAACACTTCCTTCCCAATCTGCATTAGTATATCCACTCAATGTGAAATCATGATCTCCATCATAGCTGAGACCACAATCTATTGTACCTTTAAGGTACCTCATCACATGTTTTGCAACCACTAGGTGAACACGTCTGGGTTCTACCAGAAACTGACTCAAGGTGTTCACGAAAAAACAAATGTCTGGTTTGGTGTTTGTCAAGTACATCAACGATCCAATAATTTGTCTGTATAGTGTGGCATCAATCAATTCTAATGAAGTATCAACCAATAACTTCAGCTTCGCTTCCATGGGTGTATCCATGGGCTTGCATTCCAACATGTCGAATCTCTTCAAGATTTCGACCGTGTACTTCCCTTGGTTAAGGAAGATCCTCTCAAGACTCTGCCATACCTCAAGACCTAAGAAATAATGCATTAGGCCAAGGTTTTTCATTTCAAATTCCGAGGCAAGTCTCTTTTTACATTCATTGATGAGATTTTCTTCTCCAGTTAAGAATAAGTCATCCACATATAGCAGTAAGATTATTGGCTCATTGTTCATGATTTTGAAGTAGATGTTAGAGTCTGCTTTACTCTTGGTAAAGCCTAAGCTCGTCAAGAAACTATCTATACGGTCATACCAAGCTCTAGGAGATTGCTTCAATCCATATAAGGCTTTCTTCAATCTGCAGACATGAGACTTCCTGTCTTCAACCTCAAATCCTTGAGGTTGCTCTATATACACTTCCTCTTCAATGACACCATTTAGGAAAGCTGTCTTCACATCCATCTGGTGCAGCTTCCACTTCATCTTAGCTGCAAGAGCTATGATGGTTCTGATCCAAGTGTATCTAGCCACAACAACGAATGTCTCCTCATAGTCAATGCCTTCCTTATGGGAAAATCCACGAGCGACAAATCTTTCTTTATACTTCTCAATACTTCCATCAACAGCATGTTTTATTTTGAAGAGTCATTTGGAGGATACCACATCTTTTTTCTTTGGTCTGGGAACTATTTCCCATACTTCATTCTTCATTATGGATTGGTATTCCTCTGTCATGGCATCTTCCCATTCTTTCCTCTGAATGACTTCTTCAAATCAGGTAGGGTCCTCTTCTAGGAGATCACACATCAAAGCCGTATAACTAGAGAATGGCTTTGGTCTTTTCATCTGTCTCGTAGTTCCTTGGGGAACACCATACTTCTCTCCATCTTGAATAAGATCTCTAGCCCAAGCTAGCTTTCTTTTATGGAGGATCATCATCTGAGGAGGTTCTTTCACTTCAACTATATCATGGTCTTCTAGAAGTTCCTCATCAGGGAAAATTACGACTTCCCTCACTGGTTCTGCAGCTCTGGGAACCTCCCTCATTGCAGTATTGGGGATTATGGGTTCCTCTTCATATATTTCTTCAAGCTGACATAGTTTAGATTTCTTGAGTGATGCATCTTCATCAAAGGTCACATCCCTGCTGATCTCAATGTGATGTTGACCTGGTATATAGATTCTGAAGGCCTTGGAGACCTCACAGTATCCAACAAATATTCCCTTCTTTCCTGAAGGGTCCAGCTTGTTTCTCTTTTCTTTAGGTATATGAATAAAAACTGGAAAACCAAATATTTTGAGATGGCTTACCTCTGGCTTCTTTTCGGTGAACATCTCTTATGATGTCTTGAGCCCAAGTGCACTATGGGACAATCAATTCTTCACATATACAACTGCCATTGATGCTTCTGCCCATAAGCACATAGGAAGATCTTGATCATGGATCATAGTCTTCACAACTTCCAGTATGGTTCTATTATTTCGTTTAGATACACCGTTTTGTTGGGGATTATAGGGAGTAGTGAGTTCCCTCTTGATCCCAACATCTTTGCTGAAGTTCACAAACTCTTTTGAGGTATATTCTCCTCCATTATCTGACCTGAGTATCTTAATCTTCCTTTCAAAAAGGTTCTCTATCAAGGCTTTGGATTCATTGAACTTGCTGAACACTTCATCTTTAGATTTCAATAAATATATCCAGGTTTTATGAGAGTAATCATCAATGAATGATACATAATATACATACCTGCTAATGGAGGATGATGGAATTGGTCCACATACATCTGAATGAATGAGTTCTAGGAATCCTTCTGTCTTGTTGTCCCTCTTCAGAAACGGGTTCTTGATGTTCTTCCCTTGTGCACATCCATTGCATATGCCTTTATGGTCACCTTTGAGCTCAAGTAAACCTGTGACTGCTTTGCATATGTATGGTAGTGCCTTGTAGTTGATGTGGGCTAACTTTCTATTCCAAAGTTCACATGAGTTTTCAATGGTGTGGGTCATGGAAGCCTTTGAGTGACTCTTTAGTTTATACAATCCATTTTATTCACTTCCAATTATGATTGCTTCATTTAAGGTTTCTCCTTTAGCCCATATAAGAACTTCTCCATCAATAAAGGAAATTCTGAAGCCTTTCTTTTCTAAAGTTGAAATGGAGAGTAGATTCTTCTTCAAGCCTGGTACATATAGTATGTCCTTCATTTTTAGTGAATTCTTTGAATTCAGTTTATGGTTTGATTCTCCCACTCCCTTGATGGGATATTGGTAATCATCTCCAAGTGTCACTCTCTGAGAAAACTTATTTTCTAAGATACAAGAGAGAATGTCTCTTTGTCCCTTCATGTGCTTGGATGCACCACTATCAATGAGCCAAGTGTCCTCTGTGAGTGTTACAGATCCTGAGAGGGCCGAGATCAAGACATGGTCTTTGATATTCTCTTTTATCATCTTTGGGGGTGGCTCTTCATCTTCGACTACATGGGCATGGAGCCTCCTATGTTTTCTCTTGTATTCTTCTCGTCTGGCTGGACAAAATTTCACAATGTGTCCCATCTTATCACAATGATAGAATTGTATAGATGAGTAGTCCCTTTCCTTTCGTTGTCCTTTCTTCTTAAATCTCCTTGGATGAGATTCTTTATGATTGAATTTGTTTGACTTTTGAGGCTCTTTATGATTCTCCTTTTGGAAGTAGGGTTTCTTCCTTCCTCTTTTGGTGTGAGTAGTTATGGCTTGATCATCATCTCTTGCTAGTAATGCGTCATGATTCGCTACTCTTGTTTCTTCTTGGATGCATTCTTCCAATAGACTATCAAACTTTAGTTTCTTTGTTCTGGCACATATCGTTTGGATGAATTCATCCCAAGGTCTTGTGATACCATTAAGGGTTGTCATTATGAGTTAGTGTTCGTCTATGGTATCTCCAATAGCTTCTAGCTGTTCTTTGAATTTTGAGATTCCAGAGAAGTATTCTTGAATCGTTTCTCCTTTCTGCATCCTTGTATTCTTCAGTTGAGTTCTTAGATTCATCTTCCAGTTTATATTATTTCCTTCATATAGTCTCATCAAGGCATCAAACATTTCTTTCAGAGTCTTCTTAGATGACACATAAGGAATCAGGTGGTCTTTGATTGAATCTACAATGATTCTTTTGGCCCTGATTGTGTCCATTTGATGCTTTGCCTTTTCTGCAGCATCGACGGGTTCCGGTACTTCTTCTTTGAAGAATATTGCTGGGTCATTCTCTTCAAGAATGAGGCCAATCCTATACGTCCAGGCACAAAAATTTTCCACTCCTTCTAGCTTGTCAACAAGGTTAACGCTTGTAGACATCTTTACCTGGAGCTAGGAAAATGATTGAAAAATGAAAGTGCTCAAAATCAAAATCTGAACTTACCAGGAGGTGTTCTTGGCTGAGGCTAGTAGCCTGGTGTGTTTGGATCTGAGAAAATCCAACTTTTTCTCCTCCAAATTTGATATGTGGATTTCTGGACTGGTGCTTCTCGTACCTCTGGTACACTATTTTTCTGGTACTTCTGGTACTTTGTGAAACTAGGGTTTCACTTTCCAAGAGATCCAGCCACTAAAAAGGTGCGTTGAGAGTGCCAAAGTGATCCTTAGGGGAGCACACACTTTTCTAGATGGTTTTGGGGCTGAAAAGCTTCACCATCAAAAAGCCCTAATTTTCATGTACGACAACAATGATGTTTTTCACTCTTGTGAAAGATGCTTCCTTCATCTTGGCTCTGATACCATGTTAATGTTTAAGCCATTATTATATTTCTTTTTATTTCATTAGATAACAATACCATAATCCAATATCACTGAGAAATACACAATCACAAGAGACACAACATTTATCCTGGGAAACCCTCTAGGGGAAAATAACCCAGCAAAACTTCCTTAATATAGATAGCCAATACAATGCCAAGAGATATCCTAAACTAATGCAGAAGATCCTCTCCCACAAATGCGCCACTCTCTCTCCTTCTTCTCTAACAACAGATCCAAAACTTGTCTCTCAATGAGCAAGTGAGTTGTGTGTCTAAGTGAGGCGCTAGCCTCCTTATTTATATTAGACTAGCATGTGTGAAGTGTCTCTTCACTGGCAGGGCTGACTTCTCCAAATGGGTGGTTATAACCACCTTTAATATTTTACGGGGCCTCTTTAATATTTGTTGGGGCCGACTTCTTATTCTGCCTATTATAATTTTCATTTGACCAATCCACAAAAGTGGATTTGGTCCTATTACAATAGCCGACATGATCAATCCACAATGGGGATTGATTCAATGAATAATATATCAAATAATAATAAGAATACTCTTAGTAGTTACATTATTTCAACAATCTGACATCGAAAACCACCCTATTTTTCTCCATGTTATAATAAAGATTGTAAATTTATTGGTTTGGTATAATGAACTACACCTCTGTATTTAGTTGGTCTCTGTGATACAAAGTTTATTTGTATTTTTTTTTCCAAATTATTGGGTGGATCTAAGGATTTGAGTGTTGCTCTTCTATTCAAGGAATATCATGTATACACAAGACACAATTTTGTCTTTCATCCTGGTGCTTCCAACTACTTAATAAGAGAGTTAAACTCAACCACTATATTGTACTCATTATGGAGTCTTATGGTCGGTTTTAGGTATTGTCTCTTTCTAGTTTTGTCCAGCGTTGTTGTCTTCTTTTGGTCTTTCAGTATCCTCCACTGACTATTATAAACACAGTATTGTTCGCAATGGATTTAGATTATCCTTCGACATAAATATCATGTTATGTTTATGAGGATGGAAGAGAATTTCTTACATTTTAAAGAGAATACACATAATTATTTGAAAATAACTCACCAATGATGATCTATGCAAATCTGTAGGTTTGGCAGAAAGATTCATGTCATGCTGAGAGCGTTGTCATTGAGAGTGTGTGACTCACCCTGACTCACTCTGATTGGTTGACAAACCATCAAAATATTAGGTTTAAATATAGAGTTGTGATAATAAAATACAACGACACCTAAAAATGCTAACAATGCATCTCACCCATAAAAACTGTAATCTCCCCCATAATGAACCGTGTGAAGGATTTATGCAGGCCTATCTATGGACTAGATAATCATTCAATGAAATAGCATAACAATATACTAAATACTAAATGATTAAATCACAATATCATAGAAAGAAGAAAGAATTGTAATTGCACAAAAAGGTTGTGTTCATTGTGATCAACCTTGACCTTTATAACAATACATAGCCTCATAGAACAAACAGTTAGTTTCTCCTGATTGAATGCTTACAACAATTGATTTTAGAAAACTACTCATGCATTTTGCATGCATTATTTAGTCAGACAATCTATATCTGAATACTAACCGACATAAAAGAAAACTGTAAATAGATTTCATCATGTCAGATGATTGACAAGACTGCATCAATTACCAACATACCCCCCCTTGATGCTAAGAGGGCTCACAATCTAATCCCGAAGTTTCAAAAACTGGACATTAGCAATTGCCTTAGTGAAAATGTCTGCAAGTTGTTCTTGAGTCTTTATATAACATAGTTCTACTTCCTTCTTTTGCACCAAATCTCTAATGAAATGATACTTTAAATCAAAATGTTTTGTCCTGCTATGATGGATTGGATTCTTGGCCAATTTGATGGCACTAGTGTTATCACAAAATATCATTGTAGGATGAATTTGCTTCTCTCTAATTTTTCTAGAACTTTTCTAAGCCATAATGCTTGTGTACCTGTTGAGGTGACTGCAACATATTCTGCTTTTGTGGATGAAAGTGAAACTATGCTTTGCTTCTTTGAGCTCCAAGTAATCAACCCCGAACCAAAAGAGAAACAATTACTAGATGTAGACATTCGATCATCCAAACTACCTCCCCAATCAGAATCACTAAAGCCAACAAGATTAAACCTTTTAGAAGTGTAGTAATGAATACCAAAATTTAGAGTTCCTCTCACATACCTCAAAATCCTCTTGGTTGCCTTCATATGTATTTCAGATGGCTCTGTCATGTATCTTGAAACAAGAGAAAATGAATAAGCAATATCAGGTCTTGTGTGGGTTAGAAACATCAAACTTCCAACAATACTTATGTATGTTGCCTCATCAACTATTTCAACACCATCATTTCTACACAACACAATTCCATGAGAAGTTGGAGTGGAGGCTGGTTTACTATCTACCATATCAAATTTCTTCAACATATCTTTTGCATACTTTGTTTGACAAATGAAAATTTCATCCTCATTTTGATAAACTTCCATACCCAAAAAATATTGCATGAGACCCAAATATTTCATCTCAAATTCATTCATCATAGCAATTTTGAATTCATCCTTCATCTTAGAACTACTACCCATATATAATAAGTCATCAACATATAGACTTACAATAAGAATATTATTACCTTCTTGTTTCTCGTAAAGTGTAGGTTCACTTTTACTTCTATTGAAAAATGTCACTTAATCTTCTTATCTTCCTTGAACTTCAATTTGATGTTGGGCTTGCACTTGGAACTGAAGAATTAGATGAGGGGCTACTTGGTGGATTTGTAGCACTTGGAACTGAAATATTAGTGGGCTACTCATTATCAATATCATCAATAATATCCTTATCCAAAACAAATTTAGACATATCATCATGGCATTTTTTATGACCATAAACTCCCCCCTTCATAAAAAATTACATCTCTTGACACAACGATGCTATTAGTGAGGGTATTATACAACTTATAAGCCTTACTTTGTTCACTATATCCAACAAAAATGCATGACACACCTTTTGGATCTAACTTTTGTATCTTTTGATCAACTACATGGACATATGCTACACAACCAAAGACTCTGAAATGATTAACATTAGGATTTTTTTCATACCAAGCTTCATATGGAGTCATCATATCAAGTGCACTTGTGGGACATCTATTGAGAATATATACAGATGTAGCAACTGCATCACCCCAAAAAGAATTGCTTAATCCCTTGGTTTGTAACATACTTCTTGCCATTTCCACCACTGTACGATTTTTCCTCTCTGCTACTCCATTTTGTTGAGGTGTGTAAGCAGTGGTGAGTTGGCTTTTGATGCCATTCATATCACAATAATTCTAAAAATCTTTTGAACAAAATTCTCCTCCACAATCAGTCCCTAAGCACTTGATTTTGCAACCTCTTTCATTTTCCACAAGGGCTTTAAACTTCTTGAATGTATCAAAGGATGCATCCTTAGTCTTCAAAAAATAAACCCAACACTTTTGTGAGTAATCATCAATAAAAGTAATAAAATATGATGACTTACCCAAACTCTTCGTCTGCATAGGACCACAAATCTCTGAGTGAACTAACTGAAGTGGATATTGGGCCCTCCATGCATTTCCTTTTGAAAATTTCTCTCTTGCATGCTTTCCTTTAGCACATCCTTCACAAATATCCTTATGTTCCTGAACCTTAGGCAAACCATAAACTAATTCTTTTGATGTTAGAATCTTGAGACTATGAAAATTCAAATGTCCATACCTAAGATGCCACAACCAACTTTTTTCTTCATATGCCATATTGGCAAGATGGTTGTTATGTTCTCCAAACATCAATGTGAACATCCTATTCTTTGACATAGGCACAACTGTAACCACCCTATTGCCTCTATTCTTATTATAAATTGTATATTGTTGATTTTCAAGCACCACCTTATAATTTCTCTCACACAATTGGCCAACACTCAATAAATTATGCTTTAATTGTGGAGTGTAATAAATATCTTTAACACTTTTCATACCTTCTTTAGTATGGACTTCCATAGCTCCTTTTGCATCAACCTCCAATGCTTTGTCATGACCCAGCTTGATCTTGGATTTGAAACTCCCATCCATTATAGAAAATGGCATGTGGTTAGAACACCCTCAATCTAAATACCAAATATCTTTAGTGCCATTTTCAACTTTGTCATAAGATAAAAATAAATTGTTTGAAGAGGCTTCATCACCTTCTTGAGCATAATTAACACCTTTGTTATTATTGATTTCTTGTAATCTACAATCCCTTTCAAATTGACCATACCTTTTACAATAATAGCACCAGATATTTCTTTTATCAAATCTTCCTCTGCCTCTTCCTCTTGAACTGCCTCTTCCTCTTGGATAATTCTGATTTTGACCTCTACCTTGGCTTTGGTTTCTTTTGCTGCTAGTGTTGGCATCTTCATTCTTTGTAATTTGCAGTTTTGAAGAAAAAGCTTTCTGGCCACTTTCTTCAAATGAATCAATCAATCTTTCTTCATGAAACATAAGACATCCAACTAGGTGATCAAACTCAAGAGTAGACAAATCCTTTCTTTCTTCAACGATTATGGAAACATGGTTCCACCTTGGTGTTAGAGACCTCAACACCTTTTTAATCGAAACCTCTTTGTCCACAATTTCTCCAAGAGTAGCCATCTTATTGACTACATCTTTTACTCTCACACAATAATCACTTACATTTTCATTTTCATCTTCTTGCATCTTCAAATTGTCAAATTCTCTTTTCAATGTCTGTAGCTTGACAACTTTGACTTGATCACTGCCTTGGTAAGCTTCTTGTAGAGTCTCCGCTACTGTCTTTGCACCTGCAATTCTTGGAAACAAGCTTTTATCAAGAGAAATTTGAATATGAAATAAAGCTTGAGCATTCTTTCTTCTAGATTCCTTCTTAGCTACTCTATCATTTGCATTAAGAGTGGTCCAATCTTCTGGCTCTGCATAACCCGTTTCTACAATCTCCCATAGATCTTTCCCTATAAAAAAACGTAAAAAGAGGCTGAAAAGAGACGATGCTTGCTGCGCTGGAGTCATCTTCATTCCAGCCAATCGACCACTATTTTGAAGGTGGATTCTCCATTCATAAGATCTTCTTTGCACAAACCATTGGAATCAAACAAACGCCCCACTCGTTTCTCCAATTCTGTTTTTTTTTCATCATTATAATTGTTCTTATGCTTTAAGCATGCAATTCCTTCAACATAAGCCCAAAGGCAGGAGTCCTGAGTGAGACTCAAAGGTTGATCAGTGCTATAATTGTTCTTATGCTTTAAGCATGCAATTCCTTCAACATAAGCCCAAAGGCAGAGCCTCAAAGGTTGATCAGTGCCTGTCGAGGGTGGTTGGGGTTGTTCAACTTCTTCATTGTCTTCCAACCACTTTTAAACAGTTTTGGTAACGACGAGGCCTTATGTGGGTGAGGTAGGGTCTCGAGTCCTCGTTTTTTCCCAACCTATAATAATTCGCGATGTCGAGTGGCTCAACGAGTAGCCTGTAGCGAGTGCCCCATCTTATCCATTCTTTACTACACTGGGAATAATCGGGTAATTCGTCCTTATCGAACTTGTTCTGTATGATCTCGTCCCACCACCAGAAAGGAAATGAATCCTAAGACAAGGAAATAACAAAAGAGATAAGATCGTGTCACTCTTATACCACAAGAAATCGTAAAGATTGAAGTTGGTGGATGTCCAAAGGAATATTTCTCAGCATGCTGTGCTCAAGAAAATGAGAAATTGCCATTCACAAGAGAATGGAAAAATATGAAGGTATGCTAGTATTTGTATTTTTTCTAGTTTTAACTTCCTTCCATTGCATTCATAAGCATGTATAAAGTTACCTTGCGTGAAGTCCAGAGATGGAGTTCACAATTTGTACTGCCATATTTGGAAAATGTTATGTGGCCCAGCAAAACTGAGCTTACACTTTCATCTCTCGAGCAGACAAGGACGGGGGACGATAGGATGATTCATAATCATGGGCAGAAGGCCCTCGACAAGAAGGAAGAGGGAAAACAGGAAGATGAGATGATGCAGAATGAGGATACAGTCATTAACTGTGTACAAATTACAGCTTGAAAGGTGAACGGACATTAACTGTGCAATTCTAAAATTAAGAGATTGTATCGTGACCGTGAATGGACATTAACACTGCCTCAGCTGCTTTGGGGTAGCAGGAAACAGGCAACATTACAAGTTGCGGCCGGGTGGCGGTTGATCGGAGAGACCATCAGCTCAATTTGAGGCATTAACTCCAGTGCTCAAACACTCCAGTGTATTCCAGTGTTATTTTTTAGTGTTCTGGAACGAACTCTTGAATGAACTGGCGCGGTTGAGCACTGGCGTGGTTAAGCTTTATTCCAGTGCTCACGCCAAACAAACTTGATCTGAATGTCACCCCATATTCGGATCAACGTCGTTTGGAAGAGGTCGGATGGTTGTGTCTGTAGAACCAGAATTCAACAAACATTTGCTGCAAAGAGGAGGGAGTCGGTTTCAAGCCAACTATACCTGATCTTTTCGAAATATTATTGGCAAATTTGGTTC
>ML781091.1:108300-126822 GCA_009831015.1 Picea engelmannii | reverse complement strand
ATTGGATTTACATAGAATTGAATTGAAGCAAGCTGTTATACCAAAGTAACCTAATTAGATCTAGGTAAAATTGAGGCAAGCTATTATATCATTAAAACTTTTCTGTTTATATTTTTAATGGTATCATATTCTATATACAGTTTGATGATAATATTTAAATAACAAACAAAAATAAATATAAAACCTAGTGCCAAAAACAAATTAAAAAAGAATAGGCATAAAAAAAAATTGCTTGCACAAATGACCGTTAAATTTATACGCTGGTTAAGAGGTCAGTATAACATCTCACTATGCTGAATTAGAAAGCTGTCAGCGCTTTTACTGAATAGCCATTACATATTACACTCATCTACAATCAGTGATTTAATTTTTACTCGGCATCCTTCTTGTGGTAGTTGCTGGTTTCGACCCTGCGACGCACACTCTCAGGGCATGATCGATGATTTCAGATTGCTAAGGAAGCATCTGATATAGTAGATAACTGTAAGGGATACTCAGACATTATTGGAATTGGATGCTATCTACTCACACACATTCAATTCCTGCAATGATTGGGGGCAGTTTGTCAGAAATTTGATAGCGAACGAAATGGATCTGAATGAGGTCTCGTGACCCGCAAAGAGAACGAATAATATAAAATCTGCGCTCACTTCTTCTGAAACAGTCTTCTTTCAAACGTTTTTTCATCAAATCATCATGGACAACCTGGGGATGCCGCCTTCTGTCTTCTATACCTTTGTAAATCCTTTGTATTGGAAACTCCCAACTCCCAGGTCTGCAGCACTGCCACTCATTACTCATCCCGTAACAATAAAACAAATCAAATAATCAAAGAAAGATATGCATGCGCACCTTAATTCTTTTGCATATTTAAGATACCCTGGATTCTAATGGGAACGGAGAGGAGAGGTGCAAAAGAAGTGAGCAACGCCTTCTGGGAAGGTGATAAGTCCATCAAATGTTTTTAGGTTTTATCTTTGGGCAGTTTTTTGATTAAGTTTGATTTTATCCGAAATCGGATGATGAATGGTTAGATCTACAGATTTGAGTGGTTAAGTTTGTATAATCCAAGTGTGTCAGAGTTTTTTCAACACACTGAATTCATTTATGCATCCAAAAATATAATTTAAAAAACAGAAAATAACTATTTTGTCCAAATTTATATCCCCTACACCAAAAAAACCCAAAAAATAGAACATTTAGTCAACCCATTATTTTTGGGTCAAGCTAGAAACAAGCTATAATAAATAGCATATAAAAAAATAATGAATAAAAGCTGTTAGTTACCTTGGACAAATTAAAACAATTCACTAACTATAAGTTAAATTTATTTTGCAGTAAAGATCTTTTAATAAATTGTTGAATTAGTTAATTTTGTAGTAAAGATATTTTGGAGTGGAAATTTGATAAAAAAATTATTAAAAAAATAAAGTGAATAAAGTTTTATTTAAGTTGTGAATAAATTAATTTTGTAATAGAAATTTTTTTAGAAATTTTATAAAAATTTCACCCTCATTGAAGGTGGGAGGATATTGATAAATAAAATATAATATATTTCATTTATTAATGTCCCTTCCACCCTCATATATGAGGATGGGGCATTAATAGATAAAATATATTTTGGAGTAGAAATTTGATAAAAAAATTATTAAAAAAATTAAAGTGAATAAAGATTTATTTAAATGGTGAATAAATTAATTTTGTAATAGAATATTTTTTTAAAATTTTAGAAAAATTTAAGATATATGTAAAAGTTTAGTTTTATGGTAATTTGTACATTTTTATAAAAAAAGTTATGAGATTTAAAAAAAATAAAAAATTCCTATATTCAAAATCAATATACTTATGCAAATCAGATTGACTTAGAAGATGACTGCCTACTTTTTTTTCATGAGACAGACTAAACCTAAACAGAAATATACATATACTAAACTGACAAAACTGTAAATAGAAATACACATATACTAAATTGACAAAACTGTAACATACATATATTTAGAACAAAAATATACATAAACATAATTCTAGGATCATTACATACTGTCAAATTAATTACAAAAACAATTCAAAATTGAGATAAACTATAAGGAACAATCTAGAACAAAAATATACATAAACATAATTCTAGGATCATTACATACTGTCAAATTAATTACAAAAACAGTTCAAAATTGAGATAAACTATAAGGAATAATCTAGAACAAAAATATACATAAACATAATTCTAGGATCATTACATACTGTCAAATTAATTACAAAAACAGTTGAAAATTGAGATAAACTATAAGGAACAATCTGAAAAAAAATATGATAAATTATTTTATAGATATTATAAATATAAATAAAATTTTACTATATTTTAAATTTTGAATATAGTAGAAAAATATTATTACATATTTTAATTAGATTTAAATTATATAATAATAATAATTTAATTTTAAGGTCATTATTAAATTAGACATCAAATCTGTCTATGAAATTATTTGTCTATATTATTTTATAGATATTATAAATATAAATAAAATTTTACTATAAAATATAGTAGAAAAATATTATTACATATTTTAATTAGATTTAAATTATATAATAATAATAATTTAATTTTAAGGTCATTATTAAATTAGACATCAAATCTATCTATGAAATTATTTGTCTATAAATTTTTTGTTTATAGGTTAGGGACTTCTTTAAAACAGGGATTTGACTAAGTCAATAAATATATATACGCTACTCTTAATTTAAAGATACAAATTCTTTAAAATACTAAAATAAAATAATTTATTAATTAAATAATAAAAAAATATAAACTCCTAAAATATTAAAATAAAATAATTTATTAATTAAAAAAAAAAATCTTATAATAATCGAGAAATCTTTCTGAAACAAATCTCATAAGAATTTAAAAAAATAAATGATACGAGTACAGTTCTATTGTAAGTTTTATCCTTAAATCTTCCATAAGCCGAAGTTGTAAATTCCTCTATTTAAAAAAATGATTATAAAGCTAGATGGCTACATAAATCATGAAATTAACTAAGCAAGCCGCCATTTAAGATGGGTTGGTTATTTGAAATTGCTGACACTTATCTTGAAGATGGAGATCCCCATTGGTTTGCCATTGGTTTGCCATTTCATGAACTTATGGAGAAGGCTTTGTATGTCCTCCATGAAGTCCACACTCAGCCTCTCGAACCTCATCAAATTTACAGACGCCCCGTGGAGCTTCTTTTCGAGATCTCCGTGCACCGACAGCGAACCGAATTTGCCAACGAGATTTCGAAGAGTTCATCTGGGATAGTTGCCTTGATGAATTCTTGAGCTACAGACACAGCCATACGGCCTCTTCCAGTTTGTTTGGCGTTGTTGAGCTCTGGAATTAATGCCTCGAAAGAAGCTGAACCAGACCAGTTCATTCAAGAGCAGTGGAGAAAACACTGGAATGCACTGGCGCGTTGAAGCGCTGAATTAATGCCTCGAATGAAGTTCAACGACGCCCGTGTTCAACCACGCCAGTTCATTGAAGAGTTGATTCCAGAACACTGGAAAAAAAACACTGGAATGAACTGGCGTGGTTGAGCACTGGAATTAATGCTCGAATGAAGCTGATTGTCTCTCCGATCAACGGCCACCCGGTTCTACTTTCCTGTTTCCTCCTCCTTTACACCATATGAGCTGAAACAGTGTTACTGCAGCGTCAAGCTAATCAACCCCAGAGACCACGAATACTTTGCCCACCCATTTCATGTGCTTACTTTCTCCTTCAAATTTCATTTTGATAAGCTCAGCTCAGAGACCGAATTTAAAGATTGAATTTCGCCAGCATTCCAATATTTTCCTGTGCTTCGGTCACGAAAGTCTAGAACGCACAAGATCATGGCTGTCGTTGTGCTTCAAAGTTCAAACCATACAGAGTATCGGCGATCGCTCTTGCTCTTGGGTTTGAAAGTTAATGCAAAGAATGTGGTTATTAAAATTTTCAACCACAGACCACACCCACAACTTGTTTACAATAGACAGATAGCTGGCAGTGGGTAGATCACCAGAAATTTAGCATGATGTGGATAGATGTCCAAAAAAAACACGATTCCAACGTGCTGTTTTTAAAAGCCTTTTTCTTTTGTACAGCTAGTTGAAACCGCAATCATCTGAACTTAACCCGACTGCAGATTCGATTCGGTTATTTGTCTAAAAACGCAAATGGAAAACCAAATCAAATTATTTGTCTAAACACGCAAATGCAAGCAAGTTGCGTTTCCTGTTCTTCCTCGCACACTTTTCTAATGTTAAAAGAGACTATTTCTCAGAGCTTTACTTTTTCGTACACTTTTCTAATATCAACCGACTATTTCTCCCCTGTTTACTTTCTCGCACACATTTCTTATCTCAACAGACTACTTTCTTGCACACATTTCTTATACTAACAGACTATTTGTAGCTCGACAACGCTGACTAACCTCGCCATATTTGATTTCCCATTAATTATCGAAAATTCAATGTATTTCCCAAGGGATTGATTCCATTATGCTACCCTCGCCATGATTTGGCAATAATCGCCGAAAAATTCTGTAGTATGCAAGGAATTGAATCCATTGCTCTCTGTACTATTACTAGCGCATCCACAAATGGATGGTGAATGCTGATAAGAATCACTCTCAATTAAACTAAATATTTGGAGGTTATTTGATATAGTTTGTTGTTCATTATTCACTGGCACATTATTAAGATTAGGATTTTTCCTCAAATATTGTATATATGCAAAATTAAACAACAACGAGCATTGGAGCTCACCACCAAATCTGGTTTAAAACACAACTTAAATCTTATGGCTTAAAAAAAACAAAATCAAAACAACATTAATATCTCTAAATATTTAATATAATGCTTCTTAATATCTCTTTAAATGTAGTACATGAAACCACTCATGGAAATATATATAAACAGCAATATCTCATGAATTGATGCATTTTATGGTAATATATATAACAACAATTGAATATAATGCTTATCAATATCTCTTCAAAATGTAGTGCATAAATTATCACATGAATTGATACATTTCATGGAAATATATATAAACAACAATTGAATATAGTGTTTATTGATATCTCTTCAAAATGTAGTGCATAAATTTGTTGGAAATTGTAATTACAAGTCGGTGAGATCTTCATGTCACCGTCGATTTGTCTGTCAGTCAAAATCTGTCAGTAGTCGAAATATCAGTCAGATAGTTTGACAAGTCTGCAAGTGCAAGGTTGCATATTTACTCAAAATTCAGTCGGCAAGCAGGAGAACTATAAATGAAGCCGAATTCTATCTTCTCGAATTAAATTAAGTAGTTGAAGAGTCAGTCATAATTATGGTTGAGTTAAATGTTGAGTCGGTCTTAGCTTCTTAAGGAAGTTTATATAAGTCTGAGTTTCTTAGTTAGAATAGATGATGGATAGATAGAGACATAGAGAAAAGGAGAGAGGGATCCAAAGAAGCAGTTCAAGAACTAGCAGGAACTGAAGAGTTGACAAAAGAAGTATCAGAGCCGAAGCTCATTTTGTCACTGTATTTTGTAATCCGAGCGCACTGCGCCGAAGTTCATTAATATCAAGTATTTTGTGTGTTGACAAGTTTCTTTGTTATTTCTCTATTATATTCCACATTCATAAATCACTCTATTTAGTGTGTGTATTCATAGCGTGCAAAAGTCTGGCAGTCTGTGCACTGCGTAGTGATCTTGAGAACTCTGTCGTGTAGCCTATTTGGTGCGCAGTATTTTAAACTGTGTTTCACAGAGTAGACTACGTGCATCCCCCTTTTTCCCTTCAAATTGGTATCAGAGCAGGTTCTACTAGAACGAGTTTGTCAGAGCATAAATTCTGTTGAAAGTAAAACAAAAATGGCTTCTACTTCAAATCTACAACCTCTCACTTTTACAGGCAAGAACTATGAGATGTGGTCATTGACCATGAAGGCCTTGTTCCGAGGTCAAGATGTATGGGAGATAGTCGAAAATGATTATGTTGAACCGACAGATCAAGCAACATTTAACTCCCTCACACAAGCTGGGAAAGATGTCTTGAAAGAACAAAGAAAGAAGGATGGAAAGATGTTGTTTTATATACATCAAGCCATGCATGAGAGCATACTTCCAAGAGTTGCATCGGCAAAGAAATCCAAGGAAGCATGGGATATATTGCAAACCGATTATCAGGGTATGGATAAAGTAAAAATTGCAAAACTTCAGATTCTTAGAAGAGATTTTGAAATTATGTCAATGAAAGATTCAAATATAGTAGATTCTTTCTACACACGCGTCATTGGACAAGTCTTACAGAGCAAAAGATCCACTGGAAATATTACATTATGATATTTGTGGATCAATGCAAACTCCGTCTATAAGAGGCAATATTTATTTTCTAACATTCATTAATGATTTCTCAAGAAAGACATGGATTTATTTTCTAAAGCATAAATCTGACGCATTGGGTTGTTTTCAGCAGTTTAAATCACTTGTGGAGAAACAAAGTGGTTATTACATCAAGTGTCTAAGAAATGACAAAGGAGGAGAATACATGTCAAGAGAATTTCAAAACCTTTGTAAAGATTATGGCATTTACAAGCAATTTACTGCACAATACACACCACAGCAGAAAGGTGTCCCAGAAAGAAAGAATAGAACCATCATGGAAATGGCACGTAGTATGTTGACAACGAAACATTTGTCAAATGAGTATTGGGCTGAGGGAGTAGAAATTGCAGTATACATCTTGAATAGATGTCCGACAAAGAGTGTGAAGAATAGAATTCCTTAGGGAGCATGGACATGATCAAAGCATAATGTGGCGCACTTAAGAGTTTTTGGTTGCGTCGCATATGCACATGTTCCAGATGAATTGAGAAGGAAGTTGGACAACAAAGGACAAAAATGTATATTTGTTGGTTATTCTGAAGAAACAAAAGGATACAAGTTGTATGACCAAGTCGCAAGAAAATTCATAATCAAATGCGGTGTTCAGTTCGTAGAGAATGAAGCATGGGATGGAACCATAGAAAAGACAGTAAATATAATTGACACAATGGAGCATAATGACGCAGAGGATGAAGTGTTTCAAACACCATACATAAGATAGTGCACAACTCCATCTACACCTGGCACTGCAATGCAAATTACCGCACAGAATACTCTGGTAAGAACAAGTGCGCAGTCCACACCAAGAGCACAACAAACACCAACAAGTAGTCTGAATACTTCTACTTCTCCAGATCCAACATTAGCAAGTTTGTTACCAATAAAGACTAGAATTCTGCGCTACATCTATAATGAAGACACAACAAATTCATTTTCAGTCTTTGCTTTGTTTTCAGAAATAGATGATCCATTAACTTTTGAAGAAGATGTCAAAGAGGAAGTATGGGCAGAAGCCATGGATGAAGAAATTAGATGCATAGAGAGAAATCAAACATGGAAATTGGTAGATGTACCTAATGATAAGGATGTCATAAGTGTCAAGTGGATTTATAAAACTAAGCAAGATGCAGAAGGAAAAGTACAAAAGTACAAGGCAAGATTAGTTGCGAGAGGCTTTACACAACAACTGCGAATTGATTACAATGAAACATTTGCACCAATTGCACGCATGGACATAGTCAGAAACATGTTAGCAATTGCCGCACAGTACAAATGGCCAGTTTATCAGATGGATGTAAAGTCAACATTCTTGAATGGAAACTTAGAAGAACAAGTATACGTAGAACAACCACAAGGTTATGAGGTTCCAGGACAAGAAAACAAAGTAGATAGATTAAAGAAAGCACTATATGGATTAAAGCAAGCTCTGAGAGCTTGGTACAGTCGCATAGATTCCTATCTCACACATAATGGATTTCAGAGAAGCAGTTCAAGAACAAATTGCATACATTTTTACAAAGGCTTTAGCAAGAAATTCATTTCAACATCTGCGCAGTAGTCTGGGAGTCTGTGCAGTAATAGACGAGTGATAGCAAAATGAAAACTCAAATTTTGATGTTATTTTCCTTTGTAAACTCCACCAACTTATAATTAAGGGGGAGTGTTGAAAATTTTAATTACAAGTCAATGAGATCTTCACATCACCACCGATTTTTCTGTTAGTCAAAATCTTTGAGTAGTCGAAATGTCAGTCAGACAAGTCTGCAGGTGCAAAGTCGCATATTTACTCAAAAGTTAGTCGACAAGCAGGAGAACTATAAATGAAGCCGAATTCTATCTTCTCGAATTAAATTAAGTAGTTGAAGAGTCAGTCGTAATTATGGTTGAGTTAAATGTTGAGTTGGTCGTAGCTTTTGAAGGAAGTTTATATAAGTCTGAGTTTCTTAGTTAGAATAGATGATGGATAGATAGAGACATAGATAAAAGGAGAGAGGGATGCAGAGAAGCGGTTCAAGAACCAACAACAACTGAAGAGTTGACATAAGAAGTACATTAGAGTCGAAGCTCATTTTGTCACTGTATTTTGTAATCTGAGCGCACTGCACCGAAGTTCATTAATATCAAGTATTTTGTGTGTTGACAAGTTTCTGTGTTATTTCTCTATTATATTCCGCATTCGTAAATCACTCTATTTAATGTGTGTATTCACAGTGCGCAATAATCTAACAGTTTGTGCACTGTGTATTGATCTTGAGAACTCTATCGCGTAGTATTTTAAACTACGTTGCACAGAGTAGACTAAGCACATCCCCTTTGTCCCTTCAAAATTGACTCATTTCATAGAAATATGTAAAAACAAAAGTAAGAATATAATCCTATATAAACAAAACAAATAATATCATATTATAAATTAAGAATATCCTATTACGACAATATATATAAACAACAATAAGAATATCAGATTATGAATCAAGAATATCCTATTATGAATTTTATAGGTAATTTTTTTTACCTAAAAGTATATTTGAGCCATGACTTTCAATTAATCAGGAGTATATTTGAGCCATGGCTTTCCATTAACCACTTGCAAATTGCTCGGCAATCCAAAATGCCAAGGACAAGATTACGTGGGATTCCTACCAAAACAATCCAAAATGCGATGCGGACAAGATTACCTTGAGATTACTACCAAATATTCCATATTAAACGAAACGCTGCACAATCGTTGTGGAGGGTTGGAAAAGTGTAAGTGTTAACATGGATAACATGAAATTTACAAACCATAACTTGGATTATTGTGTAAATTTGAAACATATCAATTTATTAATAAATTTTATGATAAATATAAACTATTAATAAATTTTATGATAAATATAAACTATTAGTTAGGGTTTGAGTTTATATTTATTAGGGTTTATGTTTGCTAAGTTTACAAAAATAAGTTTATAACCATTATGATTAATGGTATCCAACATCCTATCAACAACCTAATTCCTACCTCATACCCATTGAACCACATAAAAGGAGGGAGCCACGTGCTCTCTCCATTTAGTAACATACCTTCACGATGTGTGAATCAAGAAACATAATGTTACGTGCTCTCTCCATTTATTAACATACCTTCACGATGTATGAGTCAAGAAACATAATGTTTTTAATATGGATGACTAATTTTATGATTGCATATCATATCAAGGTCTAAGCTGAGTGCCTTCATGTAAAATATACATGAATCCAAATTTAATTTTAGTTAAAAAAATAGAAATAATTAAAAGCTTGTAAAAAGGATAGGTAATTTAAACTTAATTTAGCATAACAACAAGTTTATAATATTTTTTTTATTAGAATTCAAAGATATATGAATCCAAACCTAATTTTATGACAAGAGGTAGGAATAATTTAAAACTTAAATTAAATCAGATATGTGTGACTTTGATTAAAATTTAGAGATATAGGTTTAGGAGCAGATTTATAGTTCTTTGATTAAATTTAGAGATATAGGATTTGATAACAGAGAACTACAAACTAAGCAAGGAAGCGTATAAACGTTAAAACTATAATAAAAGTAAAGTAACAACCATATGCAAATATATGATCTCATGTTCACAAAAAAGTGGAATAGAAACGTGGTCATAACAACATGACATAGAAATGTGGCAATGACAACCACATAAACATAAACTTGACCATAAACACACCCCATGGATAAAGAACGTGGTCATAACAAATGCCCCCAACGAACCCTAAGGGTAAACAAGCTCAAGCGTATTGTGCCAAGCATCCCACTAAGAGATGTAAAAAACTTAAACACACACATCCCATATGTAAAAAACCTAAACGCACCATAGTTAAAAACCCCACGAACATCCCACTAACAGTTGTAAAAAACTTAAACGCACCTGTAAAAAAAACCTAAACGCACACCTAAAGACATTTGAGTAAAAAATCCCATCAACAGTAAATAAAATGAAGTGGATGAGCCATTATCCATTTATTTATATCAAATTCTGTTTACATAAACCATATTTATGATTATAATTTCATTAAATTTTGTTATTTTTAATAGGTGTACATATAATACGTGATCATGTTTGTTTTTGTGAATGAGAAAAAAATATTTATTGTGACCATTAAGAATATTTGAAAAATATTAATAGACATAATAAGTAATAAGTGAATATGTTCTGTGAATGAAAAAAAAATGTGATTAGAAATATACATGCAAAAAAAATCTCATGTAAAAAAATGTGTATAAGAAAGTAAACATTATTTGTTTGGTAAAAAATTTGAAGTATACTTCACACATTTGCTTCCCATGCATATTATTTTAATATAAATGTCTTTCAAAAATATTTTTATGGAAACTTTTTATTTGCTTCAGAGGGATGGAATTTGATATTCTATAGAGTTGGTTTTTTTAAAACGTATTTGATATTCTATTGAAAATTTGACAACAAATACAAGGATGAATTTAAAAAAAAAACTTGAATTTAATGTGAAGATTTTTACAAGCTTGTCATAGTTTTTAATAAGTCATATAATTTGATCAATATTTCTACAATACTCTTGTCATTTATTTCATATTAGGTAATGTGGTTTGATTCTTTAAGATGAGTAGATAAAATGTTACACATTGTGGTTTGAGCTTTTAAGATGAGTAGATCAAATGCTACACATTAGGTAATATGGTTTGAGCCTTTAAGATGAGTAGATTAAATGCTATTATTTCATAGGTTGATGGATGCTTAATGGATAGACTAGGTCAACAACACTTGAGTTAGCAAGGAGCTTAGCTTCAAGAATTGAAGTTGTCTCATCCTATGTACATATTAGTTGTCATAGAGTTGAAACTAGTGAGAGGCTGCGAGTTACAGTGTGCGAATGGAAGTTATGATAGAATGATGGACAGTCGAATCAGGGTGATGATAAAATGGTAGAAAAGTAGAACAACTAGACAACGCCTTTTAGCCGTAGGATAAATGGTCTATGAAATGACGATTTTTTCTAGGGACATTTGTTTGAAATCCGACGAGAAATTGTTAGATTCATAGATTTGAGTGATTATTTATGTATAATCTGAGTGCCCCAAGGGTTTTTCAACACGCTGAATCCATTTTGCATTCAGAAATGGATTTTGAACAACAAAAAATAGTGATTCGTGTAAATTTATATCATCGGATTCCAACAAAAAAAGCCATTTCGTAGAACAACTAGACAATGTCTTTTAGCCATAGGCTAAACGTTCTATGAAATGGTGATTGTTTCTAGGGACATTTGTCCGAAATGCGATGATAACTTATCAGATTCCTAGATTACAATGATTATCTCTGTATAATCCGAGTGCCCCAGAGGTTTTTCAGCGTGTTGAATCCATTTTTGCATTAAGAAATGGATTTTGAACCAAAAAAAATAGTGATTCGTGTAAAATTATATTGTTGGATTACGGCAAAACAAGTCATTTCATAGAACAACTAGACAATGTCTTTTAGCCATAGGCTAAACGTTATACAAAATGACTTTTTTTTTTCTAGGGACAATTGTTTGAAATCCGGTGAGAAATTGTTAGATTCGTAGATTTGAGTGAGTATTTCTGTATAATCCAAGTTCCCCATGGGGTTTTCATCATGTTGAATCCATTTACGCATTCATAAATGGATTTTGAACAACAAAAAGTAGTGATTCGTGTAAATTTATATCGTTAGATTCCAATGAAAAAAACCATTTCATAGAACAACTATACAATGCATTTTAGCCATAGGCTAAACGTTCTACGAAATGACAATTTTTTCTGAGGACATTTATCCGAAATCCAGTGATAAATTATTAGATTTGTAGATTTGAGTGATTATTTATGTATAATCCGAGTGCCCTAGAGGTTTTTCAGCATGCTGAATCCATTTCTGCATCCAAAAATAGATTTTGTATAAAAACAAATAGTGATTCGTGTAAATTTATATCACTAGATTTTGGAGAAAAAAGTCATTTCGTAGAACAGTTAGACAACGTAGCCTTAGGCTGAAAGTTCTACGAGATGACAATTTTTTCTATGGACATTTATCTGAAATCCAACGAGAATTTGTTAGATTCGTAGATTTGAATGATTATTTCTGTATAATCCGAATGCCCCAATGGTTTTTCAGCATGCTGAATCCACTTATGCATTCAGAAATGGATTTTGAACAATAAAAAATAATGATTCGTGTAAATTTTTATCATCAAATTCCGGCAAAAAAAACCATTTCGTAGAAAAACTAAACAATGCCTTTTAGTCGTAGACTACACATTCTACAAAATGACAATTTTTTCTTGGGACATATGTTCAAAATCCGGTGATAAATTGTTAGATTCGTAGATTTGAGTGATTATTTCTGTATAATCAGAGTGCCCCAGGGGGTTTTTCAACATACTGAATCCATATTTGCATTCAAAAATGGATTTTGAACAACAAAAAATAGTGATTCATGTAAATTTATATTGTCATATTCTAACGAAAAAACCCATTTTGTATAATAACTATACAACGCCTTTTAGCCATAGGCTAAACATTCTATGAAATCACGATTTTTTCTAGGGACATTTGTCCAAAATCCGGCGATAAACTATTAGATTCATAGATTTGAATGATTATTTATGTATAATTTGAGTGTCCCAAAGGCTTTTCAGCACATTGAATCCATTTCTACATTCATAAATGGATTTTGAACAAAAAAAATTATGATTCGTGTAAATTTATATCGTCGAATTCCTGCGAAAAGATACATTTCATAGAACAACTAGACAACGTCTTTTCACCGTAGGTTAAATGTTCTACGAAATGACAATTTTTTCTAGGGACATTTGTCAAAAATCTGGTGAGAAATTGTTAGATTCATAGTTTTGAGTGATTATTTTTGTATAATCTGAGTGCCCGGGTGTTTTTCCGCATGTTGAATCACTTTCTTCATTTAGAAATGGATTTTTAACAACAAAAAATAGTGATTCGTGTAAATTTGTATCGTCGGATTCTGACAAAAAATGTTATTTCGTAGAACAAATAGACAATGCCTTTTAACCATAGGCTAAACGTGTTAGACAACTGAGAGGGGGGGTGAATCAGTTGTTACCGTGCTTAAACAATTATGGTTCTTTTAAACTCTTTGTAGAGACACTGAATGATGATCACAATAATGCAGGGAAATAAACAATGGCACTTTCAGAATCATTCACATATATGAGAAACACAGAGACAGATATTTCTCGAGGAAACCCATGCAGGGTAAAAACCTCTTTTTATTTATATGATAAGTAATGGTTACAACCTATGAGCACCAACTCATAATGAGGCTACAACCTCAGTTTTGCAAGCTGCAACTTGCTGAGAGCACCAACTCTCTGTTTTCTCTAGCACCCACTAGAGGGAAGCACCAACTCCCTGGTTTCTCTAGCATCGATTAGAAGGAAGCACCAACTCCCTGGTTTCTCTAGCACCAACTAGAAGGAAGCACCAACTCCCTGTGTTCAAGCACCCACTTGAACCTTTGAGGACACAAGTCCTCCCTAGTTCCTCCCAACCACCCTGAAATATAAATATTTGCTACTGAAACTTATTACAGTGATATGATGTTCAACAATCGCTTACCAGACTCATCACTGTTCTGCTGCATTTCGTTGCTTTGTCTGCCTCATTGCCTTTCTGCACACATCACTTGCGTTGTCTGTTCTTCCACTTTTTATGCTCTGTGCGCCATGTCCATTCACTGCACAGTTCCTCTTCTATGCTCTTCAGCTGCTGCACTCTCCTCCTTCTTCACACATGAATCACCTTCACCAACAACAATCACAACAACCTCCAACAGCAACAGCACCAACAACCTTCTCTTCTCTGTACTGTGTATTTATAGCTTATGTGCACCTTGTGCATGCAATGTTCGCAATGCCTCTGCATGCTGACTATGCGCCATTATTCTCCACCTCTCGAGTGTTCTGTCTTATCATCATCGTGACTCTTCAGCTTCTCTGGCAGTTGAGACTCTTCGTCTTCTTTGTGAAAGTTGAGCTCACCTTCTCTGTTTTAGTTACAGGCTTCCATGCTCATCCATCTATCAATCTCTTCTAAGAATAGTTTTCCTTCACTTGGATGAAGCTTGGTGACTCTTCATCTCCTCTGGCGATCACACAGGTGTCTCTTCGAATTCTCTAGCAGACGCCATCAATGGTTTCTGGCAGTTTCACTGTGTCGTGCATCAGTAGTCCTCTGATCAACACTTGATCTGACGGTTCAGATTACATCGCGATTTCACCTATCGCGATATCGGGATTCCTGATGTCAATAATTTTTTACATGTCCAACTCTCGATCCCCGATGCCTCTCCATTGACTGGAATCAACGGTCTAGATGAAAGCTTGATTTAACAGTTTTGATTGAATCGCCATATCGCATATCGCGATTTCGGCATTCTTGTTGCCTTGTTTTCTATTTCTCTTGATGTCGCGATCCGCGAAACTCCGATATGGATTTATGTCAACGGTCCAGATCTGATCTCTATTCAACGGCTGCGATTAAATTGCGATTTCGCGTATCGCAATTTCGACATCCTTGATGTCCAGTGTTTTTGTCACTTCAAAGTTTCGATCCCCGATACTCCATAAATAAATCAGATCAACAGTCCAGGTCACTTCTTAACTTAACGGCTGCGATTAAATCGCGAATTCGCATATCGCGAAATCGGGGTTCCTGATGTCAATAATATTTGACAACTTCAACACTCGATCCTCGAAACACCAACAAGGTGTCCATCTGCTGACGTCACACATGGATTGACACGTGTTGAATACTGCCACGTGTTACTTTGATTCGTGACTTACTTGTGCCTAAAATGTTGAATCAGTCTGACACTTGTCATTACCTGGTTGTGACACGTGTTCCTAGCTGACGTGGTTTGTTGATGTGAGTCGGGTCGACGGTTCAGATGTGTTCTTGATTTGACGGCTCAGATTGCATCGGGATTTTTCATATCGAGAAATCGGGATTCCTGTTGCATTGTTTCTTTGACATTTCCAAAACGCGATCCTTGAAACTCCGACGTGCTCTTTACGCACTAGCTCTCCTGGCTAGGCTCCTGGCCCATATGACCGTTATATCCGTGACCGCAGTCTTACCACTCGTCAGGGTTTCAAGCTTTTCAATGCTACAATGCATTATCTCACGGGATCCCCGATATGTGAAACCCCGATGAGTCATCCCTCCTTTCGGGATTTCACCTTGGCTTTTCCCGATGGTAAACCTCGTGCAGCTCCTGTCCGATCTGACGGCTGACGAGATTTCTGAATGAGATCCAACGACTGTCGATCTCTCCCTTCTATAGGCTTCTCCTAAGCTCCTCCTGGACGTAGAAACCAACGGTCCAGATCTTCTTCTTCAGCCGATCTGACGGAGGCTGTGCTCCATCCTGAGATTTGCACACTTTCCTCCCAATCTTGGGAGAATTACAAGTTCTCAAAGGCCTCGATATTTTTCTTCCTTCTCCTCTGTGAACTCCTGTATCTTGAGCTTTCCTGCGTGCGTTCTCCTCGACGTTGTTCCTCCTGATCTTTCACTTCCGAATCCCTAAGGGATTCTTGGGCTTCTGCGCCTCTGCAGAGTCTTCACATGCACACTCCGATCCTGCCATATTCACTGTTGTACTTGCCATCAATGACAAGCATACAGTGCCTGTTAGACATTTGCCAACAATCTCCCCCTTTGGCATTGATGGCAACTAAGGCACCCAAATTCTCTTCTCCCCCTTTGACATCAATGTCAAAGAAGAGACATGCTCCCCCTGAGCTATTGCAGTAATTTTAGGAGGCATTAGATAATCAAACAATACAAATCTCACCCTAACAAGATGGACTCTTTTAGGTGTGAAACTAAATGACACCCATCTTCTGCCTGAGATATTCAAACGGTGTCTTGGCTAGGGGCTTAGTAAAGATGTCTGCAATTTGTTCTGTAGTGGGAATGTAATGGACCTGAACAATTTGATTGGCGACCTGCTCTCTTAGAAAATGATATTTTATGGGAATATGTTTTGTCTTGGAGTGGAGGACAGGATTTTTAGACACACTGATGGCACTTGTGTTATCACAATAAATTGGGATCGGTGCATTATATTTTACCTCTAAGTCTGCAAGTGTCTGAATCATCCATAATACCTGTGTGCAACAGGTAGCAGAAGTAATGTACTCTGCCTCTATGGTTGATAAAGAAATGGAACCTTGCTTTTTACTAAGCCAGGCTACTAAGGAGCTACCCAGGAAGAATGCTCCTCCACTGGTGCTTTTTCTCTCATCAACACAATTTGCCCAATCCGCATCTGAATAAGCAGTCAACTGAAGACTTTGATTTCTGGGATACCACAGACCAAAAGTCATTGTTTCTTTTAAGTACATGAATATCCTTTTGACATCTTGCAAATGACTCTGTTTAGGTGCAACCTGATATCTTCCTACCATTCCTACAACATGCATTATGTCTGGGTGAGATGTTGTGATGTACAACATGCTTCCTATCATTGATCGATATGAGCTTTGATCAACATCAGGTGAATCATCATCCTTGCTTAATTTACATCCAGTTACCATAGGTGTACCCACTGGTTTAGAATCTTCCATTTGAAACCTTTTCAACATTTCTCTTAAATATTTGCCTTGAGAAATGAAGATCCCATCGGGCCTCTGAGTAATTTGTAGACCAAGGAAAAATGAAAGTTCTCCTATCATAGACATTTCAAATTCAGACTCCATGGCAGAAGCAAACCATTGTACCAGTGAATCCTTATTACATCCAAAGATGATGTCATCTACATAGACCAGTACAATGAGTAAATCATTATCCTCTGTCTTAATATACAGATTGCTGTCATCTTTTCCTCTCTTGAACCCTTTGTCTTTGAGATACGTATCCAGTCTGTGATACCAGGCTCGAGGGGATTATTTTAAACCATATAAAGCTTTCTTCAACTTGCATACTAAGTTTGGGTTATCAGACAAGTTGAAACCCTCTGGTTGTTCCATATAGACTTCTTCACTTAAATATCCATTGAGAAAGGCTGACTTGACATCCATTTGGTAGACTTTAAACCTTTTATGACAAGCATAGGCAAGAAACATTCTAATGGATTCTAATCTTGCTACAGGTGCAAATGTTTCATCAAAATCCAGTCCTTCTATCTGAGCATAGCCTTTACAGACTAACCTCGCTTTGTTCCTGATAACTTTTCCTTGCTCATTCAACTTATTCTTAAAGATCCATTTGGAGCCAATGATGTTTTTACCTTCGGGTCTTTGAACCATCTCCCATGTATTGTTTTTATCAATCTGATCAAGTTCTTCATTCATTGCTTTAACCCAGTGATCATTTGTGCTAGCTTCATTAAAATTCTTGGGTTCCAACATGGATAAGAGAGCTATATGAGATTGTTCGGTGGTTTTGATTAGATTTCTCTTGGTTTGTACCCCTTTGTCTTTTTCTCCAATTATCTGACTTGTAGGATGATTCTTTTGACTGATTCTGGAGGAGGAATTTGTAATTGACTGCTGATTTGAGTCTGTCTTAGTGTTCGAGTCTTCATATGATTCAGAGTCTTCGTTTTCTGATTCTTGGACCTGTTCATCTTCATCTTTAGCTGTGTCTTATGTAGAAGTCTCATTACCGTACACCTCTCTTGCTGGGATTCCTTCATCAATTTTTACATCAATACAATCAACCATTTTATGCAGCCTCTTATTATAGCATCTGTATCCTTTACTATTTGTAGCATACCCTAAGCAAATACCTTCATCCGCCCTGTCATCATATTTGTCGAGGTTTTCATCATTATTCTTTATGTAGCATTTACTCCCAAAGACTCTGAAGTGTTTGATTGAGGAAGGTCTTCCAAACCATAATTCATAAGGTGTTTTGTCACTTTGTGGTCTGAGGTGAGCTTTGTTAAGCACATGGACTATTGTGTGTATTTATTCTACCCAGTAGGTTTGACCAATGTTCTTCTCATTCATCATTGACCTAGCCATTTCCTGCACTGTTCTATTTTGCCTTTCAACTACTCCATTTTGTTGTGGAGTTCTTGGTATTGTGTATTCTCTCTTGATCCCATGCTCAT
>ML781091.1:84432-97221 GCA_009831015.1 Picea engelmannii | reverse complement strand
AATATAATGTTTATTAATCTCTTCAAAATGCATGTATAAATTAGCCTATTTCATGACAATATATATAAACAACAATTAAATATAATACTTATTAATATATTTTCAAAATGTAGTAAACAACAATAGTACATAAATTGAAACATTTTATTTCATGACAATATATATAAACAACAATTAAATATAATACTTATTAATATATTTTCAAAATGTATTGAACAACAATAGTACATAAATTGAAACATTTCATGGCAATATATATAAACAACAATATTACATAAATCGAGGCATTTTATAACAATATATATAAACAATGAAAATATATAAAATAAACATATCAGATTATGAATTAATAATATCCTATTATAACAATATATAAGAACAACAATAAAAATATTCCATTATGAATTAAGAATATCCTATTATGAATTTTATGGTTAAAAATTTTCACTAAAAATATAATATATTTGAGCAATGGCTTTCAATTAACCACTTGCAAATTGCTAAACAATCCAAAATGCCAAGAACGAGATTTCTACCAAAACAATCCAAAATGTGAACAAGATTACAGGAGATTACTACGAAATATTCTATATTAAACGAAAAGCTGCACAACAGTTGTGGAGGGTTGCGGGCTGGAAAAGTGTACGTGTTAACATGGGGAACATGAAATTTACAAACCATAACTTGATTATTATGGGTTTGTGTAATTTGAAACATATCAATTTATTTATTAATAAATTTATGGTAGATTTATTAAATTTAGAAAAAACTATTAGTTAGAGTTTGGATTTATATTTATTAGGGCTTAAGTTTGCAAAAAGGAGTTTACAACCATTATGGTTAATGGTATCAACATCTCATCACCGACCTAATTCCTATCCTACTATAATTCATATTAACAATTTATTTATTGTGACTATCGAAGGATATCAAATCCTCTCCACATAAACCACATTTGTGATTAAAATCTCATTGATAAATAACCATGTTTTGGTAAATGAAAAAAAGATGTAATTACAAGTATACATGCAAAAACCAATCTCTTTATAAAAGAAATGTGTATGAGAAAGTAAACATTTTTTTTTTACTTTTTAAATTCTACTTCACACATTTGCTTCCCACAAATATTAATTGTTTTCATATTATTTTAATATAAACTTCTTTCAAAAATATCTTTATGGAAACTTTTTATTTGCTTATGATTAACAAGAGGGATGGAATTTGATATTCTATAGAATTGGCTTTTTTTAAAAGTATTTAACATTCTATTGAAAATTTGACAACAAATACAATGATGGATTTACAAAAAAAAATGTGAATTTAATATTAATATTTCCAACAAGTTTGTCATAGATTTTCACCACTAATTAATTCCAGTAGTTGACCACTGGAATTAATGCTCGAATGCAGTGGATGGTTTCTCTTATCAATCCTTTTCCCACCCATTTACTCATACAAATTTCATTAGGATAAGCTCAGCTCAGAGAACGCTTTTAAAGATTGAATTTCACCAGGATTCGAATAGGTTTATTAAAATTTTCAACGGCGCTGTACTAATGATCACCCCACAACCTGTTTACAATATATAAATAGCTGGCAGTGGAGAGATCACAAAAAATCTAGCACAATGTGGATAGATCTCAAGGAACATGATCTAACGTATTGTTTTGTACAGCTCGTTTAAATGACAATCCTAAAAGCCTTTTCCTTTCGTACACCTTGAAGTGGGCAGAGGCAAGATCACAGAACAGAACTCAATCAAATTGAAAATTGATATTTCTAAATACCAGCAAAACGATTACAATCGCTTTCTTTATATAGAGGTCATCCCCAAGATTCAGAGAGTTCGGGAAACGGCAAGGATCTAGAGAGTTCACCAAGCGGCTAGAGTATCCATGGTTTGACGTTTCTGATGATAAGTAGAGTAGAAATTAATGCTTTCAACACAACACCTAGTTGAAATGATAAACCCATAACACATGGAAATCCAAATCATTTTTCCAAATACTCAAATTACTGTATAAACTTAAAAAGACCTTCGTATCATTCAAACTGACCACATCCGAATTCATTCAGATCCTACCACTTCAGAGATGAACAGGCGCTTCTATTGCCCTTCGGATGAAGCTTGACAAAGCTGACTATCCTTAACATATTTGATTTGACATGAGTTACCCAAAATTCTATGTATTTTGCAAATAATTGAAGCCATTGCTCTTGTACTTTAGCGTACACTTTTCTTTATATGAACCAACTATTTCTCAAATTTTTACTTTCTTGCACACTTTTCTTGTATCAACCGACTATTTTTCCCATGTTCACTTTCTCGCACAAATTTCTTATAGTAACCTACTATTGGTAGCTCGACAAAGCTGAGTACCCTTTGACATATTTGATTTGGCATTACTTATCCAAGTTTCTGTGTATTTTGAAAGGGATTGAACTACCCTCGCCATATTTAATTGCGCAATAATAGCCCAAAAACTCGCGGCCAGAACTGTCTTCAAGGTTTGCTCTCACCAAACCGTCTTCTCAAGAAACAGTTCGAAATCATGCACATACCATATTTTAAAAATAAAGATGTGCGATTGCAATCACAAAGGCCATTCACCCACCTTCATAATGCTGTTGTAATGATGACAATGCGTATAATATTGAAATTTGAGTATACTTTTAAACACAGTCCATATTGGTTTGTCCTTCCAACCTTTCCACGAGGTAAGTGTCTTCGCTATGCCATGCCTAGCTGGATTGGCCAATTGTCTTCCCTATGCCATGCTTAGTTGGATTAACAAAGGTTGTAAATTTTTCCATGTCTAGCTGGATTAGCCAAGTGTCTTTCATATACCATGGCTAGTTATGCGTGTAGGCATACACTTATTGGAAAGGTTCAAAATTAATGGCCTTTTAGTTATAGATGGGTTTTTAAAGATCAAGATTTGATTTTCTTAGAATATTCTTCGTAGTCATTATAAATTAAAGGTTGTGATTTCAAATCTTAATTTCCAACAAAAATGTTTCTGTTAATTATTAAAAAAAAATGATTAAAATAATTAACATAATAATGACATTAATATCTATTACTTCTTGGATATTTAATGTGAGTAACAAGTTTTAAGGTGTGGCCCACAACATCCTCCATTCTCAGTTTAGTTGATCCTGTTGCTTCAGCGTGCTGCAGGTGAACATCCCCTCGAACATTCAATGCATGGTGGCATCCCTGCAAGCCTCTTTCTCCTCCTCCTTCTCCCCAATTTCATTCACAACATTAGTGTCCCCTGTTTCATGAGGTGCACTTCCAGTTTTAAATCGCCAGAGAAGTTTCAAACCGCATTCTAATACACAAACAAGTATGCAATTATAACCAGATCGACTTACTCTCAACGTAGACACCATCACGACCTGTATACTCAAGAATCTGTGTGTATGAGATCCACATTGCAGGGGCCTCACTGATTCACTCAATTCTCAACCAGTGGTTTGGCTTTGTTTAAACTTTGTGCATTAACACAGTGCTTCCCACACCCTCTACACATCGCGTGGTGGTATCCATCACTAATATTGAAACGTGCACCAACTAAACTTATTCCCATAAGAATGTAGGTGATAGAAATATTCCCATTGCCTTCGAATATATCCAAAAGAGTGATTGTCTGCAGAATCCTACAGAGAACCCACCGAAACATTAAGGATTTTTTGTGTGTCTGTGAGTGAGGCAGTCGTTACACCATTGACGTTTAAGCCTAAACTTATAAAATACCAAATAATACATAGGGTTTATTTTACGTGCCAAGGGTTAATGAGATTTGTAGATGATTTTTTCTACCTAGACCAATTCTTTCTCTCACAAGATATGATACATAATAAATTCAAAGGTTAGCTTTATTTTTAAGATGCTCTTGTGGTTTGGGATTACCATCTATGTAGGTTAGATTAGTTGTCTATGTTGGAATTGGTAGAGGATTTGACTAGATAGGGCAGGGACCTCCCAACATTGGTTGGGGATTTCCTTGGATTGCTCAAAACAACTCAATCACTGCTATAAAGTAATGTTGCTTCATTCTCTTCAAGTCTCAGATCAAAACTGGTACTCCCCTCTTTCTTTGAAATGTTTATTCTCAATGATTCTTCAAGGGCGTGATTTCTTTTCTCGAGATCATCCACTCAGAGCTTCAATTTACTGATATACTTTAAGGTATTTGCGAGAACTGAATATTTACCTCTCTATCACAGATCTTATCCTTAGATATGATAGCCATCATAGATAGAAATCCAAAGAAAACAATCAAGACCTAGTGCTCACTATTTTGATATTTAGTGCACCAAGAGAGGCATTCTAAGCTTGGATATTAGATGTCATAAGATTTGGAGATTTGGTTCTTCGGGAATTTGATAAATCATCTAGACATAAGATGCATCTGTGCTAGTGATTGAAAAAAAAATTAGTGCAGATAATTGAAAAATTATAATACCTTGGAATTATAAGGTAGGAGAGAGTGCAATAACGAGAAATGATGTTTGAGCTTGACTCTCCTATTACGCTCAACTATCATATGGTGAAAGGAAGCCTTGTTTTGAAGAGAGACATTGAACTCATGTTGTTCTTGGATATTGGCACCCTCATTTAACTTCTTCGCCTCGATTTTTCTCAGAAACTTGAAGCATCTTTTCATTAGATTTTCTATGCCATTTTTAACATAGACAGAGTGGGTATTAGGTATTAAGTATGAGCCGAATGCACTCTGTCTGTACAACATGCTACTCTGGGTGGTAGAAAAAATGATATACCACTAATATTCACAGATAAACCACTGATTGATCATACTGTCTATATGGTTGTGCACACACAGATACACCACTCTCTAATAGCATTCTAAAATTTTCACACACTGTCTATTTCCATTTCTGTGAATCTCTTTCTCTCGTATGACTTACATAATTTTGTTTTCATAAATGAAATAGTTGAATATGTTCACTAGTGACATTATGGATGTGTTGAAATTGGCCACAAGATTGAGGGTTGCCATTTAATGCACAAAAATAGGACCACTGCAGTCCTTGAAGGTGAAGAGCCACCACAACAAGGCTAGGATAATGGTTTTGTAAAAATTATGAACAAACAAACTTGAAATTTTCTCCAACTCAATTGCGAAGCTAGAAATTTGATCTAAATCCATTCTTTACTTGTAGAGAGAACTCTATTTGTTAGTCATATAAACAACCTGATCATAAATAGGCAATTATCAATCATGAGGAACTAGTGATTAATGTCCTAGACCCCTTCTTTCTTTACAATATAGAAAATGACCGCTAATACAAAATAAGGAAACGTGACAGTAAGTGATGTGCATGACCAAATCAGTGTATGCATTTTGGCGGCTTCCTAAAAAATTCCTTATGGGAATGGACCGGCAAAGGGGGTAAAACAACCAAGTTTAGTTAGGATTTTTCTATGTATGACAATGTCAAGCCTTGGCATGCTATGCACACAGTTCTCCTAGGTTAGAAGTTAAAGCATCTTGAGAGTTTGATTATCCATTGGATAAATCACCTTCATGTCAGAAAAGTGCCTAATGCAGGAGCATTGCCATCAAAGCAAAAGAGGCTGAGAGAGGAGGCAGAATTCGACACCTCAGTGTACCAAAATTTCAAATCGATATTTAACATAAGCAAGAGCAGTTGTTGAGATATTTTGAAAATATCGTTTTTAAAAGACCTTGTTTGTAAAGTCGGGTCAACGCCTGAGAATGGAAGGATGTTGTAAATTCTTACACGACTGCAAGGTGTTACAGATGTAGAGTGTCAGCACTTACCTGTTAATAACTCACATTTATTGTAATAGGACTAAGCACTTAACCGCTAAAACTACGATGGGATCGAATTCAGATAGGACGAAGAAGAGCTCGAGAAGCCACTCCTTAGATAAGTTTTTTGTATTGTGTTGTAAGACAAAAGAGTAGTAAGACAAAATGAAGTGGTAGAAGTAAGAAGTTAGATGTAGCAGTTAGACATAGAGAGTCTGGAGCCAGTGAAGAATTGTGTTACTTATGTAAATACTTCATGAATGAATCGAACCAACATAAATTGTTCTGAATGCTTGGACAATATTCATTTTAGTGCGTATTTGAATGAATGATATGTTCTCTGTGTGTTTATTTCATTATGGTTATGTATGTTGTTCATAATATGAACCTGTGAAGTCTTAAATAAGTTTCAATTGTTTCTATTATGAGAGATCGGATGCAAGGAGTGCATATTGTCTACAAGGTGTGTATCAACATAGTCTAGATTTGACTTAGAGAAGCTCAAGAGGGATAATGGGAAACTTAGACTGAGTATTGCAAGGAGTGCACACGGTCAAGAATCAACTAAGTGTCGAGAGATTAGTACTGTGAAGTGTAAGGAGTGTGTAGTAAGATTTATTTTCAAGAAATCTTTGAGTACAAACTTTGTCAAGGATTCCAGGATCGGAAGGAGTGCATCGGAGGTCAAATCTCTCAGAGGAATCAAGCTTAGGAGAGATAGCGACAAAGATTCAATAGAAGGGAGGAAATCTGTTGAATATTGCGAAGTGATGGGTGAGATACCTTCGGAAGAAGTCTAGGTCACTCACAACCGTTAGATATCGAGAAGGTGTAAGGAGGTTACACCTTGAAGTCCTTCGGACTTCACATGTTTGGAGGTTTTCATTTGTGAAGGACTCAAAAAAACCAAAGTTACGAAACCTGAAGTCCATCTGGACCATATACTCGAAGGACGATACATGCCAGCGTATCATTCGTTTCGGAGAAGGAGCTATTCAAGAGGAAGGGGTAGCACAACATCAAAAGTTGTCGAAGCCCAAAGAGTCAGATTTCATTGTGACCGTTGAGTTGCAATGAACACACGTGTTGATAACTCTGGAGATCCAGAAGTTGGATACTTTGGAATAATGGTGAGGAGAGGTTTTTGACCACAATTCACTCAAAGTTCTATAAGAGAGAGAACAAATCCTGACCGTTGGTCAGAGGCAGACACACGACGGAGATCTGTGTACTCTGGGAGAAGATCAATCGAGAGGAAATTGAGAGTAGTGAAGCTAAAACTCCCGAAGCCTTAATTGTTGAAGTAAATCAAGGCCGTTGATATGGGG
The DNA here is from genome assembly GCA_009831015.1 of Picea engelmannii. Lineage (NCBI taxonomy): Eukaryota > Viridiplantae > Streptophyta > Pinopsida > Pinales > Pinaceae > Picea > Picea engelmannii. The sequence goes on along the minus strand of ML781091.1, from coordinate 90,089 downwards.
AGGAAACATGTCAATAGATCACAGACTTCAGAGAAGTGAGCAAGGAGGAAGCAGAGTGTTGACTATAAGTCATTCGAAGTGCCAAAAAGGTAAGAAATTAAATCTGAGCCATTGATTTTGTGGACACATGACGTCCGATCTATCACTTCAGAGAGATAACACTTCGGGGGAAAATGAGGAGTGAAGTCCTGAAGGAAAAAATGTCTCGAAGTGTTGAAGTCCATCAGAACCATCCGTTGGAGAAGGACGCATGGTGCTTGATCCACAACTTCGCATGGAAAGTACTTCAAGGAGAAAAGGATTTGGAGCATTTGAAACTACTGAACACCGAAGTACCGAAGTAGATTACAACCATCGATCAAGAAGAGCACGTGGCACTTCATTTGTAACTCAGGGTATGAATTACTTTGGAGGAAAGAGGTGTTTGGAACACTCAGAACTCCTGAAGCCGAAGTCCAAAATAAAATCTCAGTCGTTGGCTATGAGATGAGTGTGGACAATAGATCTAGTCCATGTGTGTTCGCGATTTCAGAGCCTGACGGATTTGGAGTCAGGTGTGTCGAGAACACCTGAAGCCCAAATTTCTGAAGTGTGCGGGTGAAAAGGTTTAAGCCCACAGTTTTGACCAGGGTTATGTGAAGGACTCTGCGGGTACTTAGAAACTCTCAAAAAGGGGATTTTGCACCCGAGAAGTAATACTTTGACCTGTGGAGAATATAGAAGAGGTTAAGTGCAAAATTGTGAGTTGATTTAGCTCCCAAAGTCAATCAATCCTATAGAGAGAGGTCACACAACCCCAAGGGAAGGTAGCGGTGTCTGCATCAGTGCCTCTCAATGAGAACTTAACCAAGAGATGTCAAAGTAGGAACAATCCTGGAAGGGCGGTGCAATGAACCCAAATAGAAAATGGATTTATGATTGAAATATGATATGAATGCAGTTGTTATGAACCAACTTGATAATTGCTAGTAAATTGATTGGGAAATATTGTTGTTATAACTGAAGAAAGAAATTTGAACTGAAAAATTAGAGGTCTTACATTTGAAACTAAAATATAATTTTTTCTAAAATGAAACTAGAAACTAAATTTTCTAAACATAAAATCTAAAAGCATCAGCCATGGGAACAATACTGAAAACTGGAAAATAGACTCATAGTGTCACTTTTTAATAATTATTATTTGAGGCAATTGCATGAGATAAAGTAATTTTCCTGAGGAGGTATAGGTGCCAACAACTTTCCTGAGGAGGAATAGGTTCCAACTCAGGCTTAGGTCTCCAAGGCATTTTGAACTTTGGGCACTACACTTGACCTGGGAATTAGTCTCCTATAAACTATTGGTAGAAAGAATTCCCCAAAAAATTCTTTCAATCTTGGTACTAGCATTTAAATATATTCTTATTCTTCCAATATTGGATGAGATAACAATAGGAGAAGATAAGAACAATTTTAAGAATAGTACCAGATGAGATAAAATAAGGTAAAATACTAGGTTGGAGAAGATAAGAATGTTAATCTAAGAAGAGATAAGAATCCCAATTTAGATAAGATATGCAATCTTGAGAGAAGATAAGAAATAATATTCTAAGTTGTGGAAGATCATGCCTGGACAAAAATGCCACCTCCTTGAATTTCTTTTCCCTAAAGCAACTGTAGAGTTGGATGTTGAAAGATTTATTGTCCTTACCATGTTGTTGCTTCTGCTGGTATATATTTACATTGGATAAGGTTCTGACAATATTTTTCTCCCCAATTTCTTCTCTTTGGTGGCCAAAATATATTAAGGGATTATAATGACATTCCCTTCATCATTTAAAGGTGGTAAGGTGTTTTAGATTTGGACCCTTTTTCCTACTACTTTATTTAAACATGAAACATGGAATGTATGATGGATGTGGGTATCTACTGGAAACTCAAGAGTATATGCAATATTTCCTACTCTTTCTAGTCCTTTATAAGGCCTATAACACCTTGGTGCAAGTTTCTGTCCTCCCTTCCCTTTAAGGAATCTCTGTCGATATGTCTACAATCTTAAGAAAACCCAATCACTAACTTCAAATTCTCTTTCACCGTGGCATTGATCTTGCTAGGCCTTCATTTGGTCTTGAGAAATTATGAGATTGTCTTTGAGTTGATGCAGTATCTGTTGACATTCCTCAAGGAAATGTCAAGAAACATTACATGCACCTCTTCAATGGTCCAATCAATTAGTTTATGAGGGTCATAACCATAGAGGTCCTGATGCAGACCCCCCTACTCTCCGTCAAGGCTGCGTGACCTTTCGGTCTAGGATCTTAATATCCTCGAGCTATATTATCTCCTCGAGGCCTGGCTGACCCCAAACGAAATTAAACACATGCCCTCTTATCCTTAGGTGCAGGTCCTATGGAATCTGTTAGCACTTTTATGATCTTGAAATTTTGAGCGCTAGCTCCTTTCTGCTAGCCCTTATCCACATGCGACCTCGGGCTATGAGCTGGGGATTAATCTCCTTAAGCGCTTTGGACTTCCGGCTTCGGGAGCTCTGGCCACTCCAGCGCACAATACCCATGGAGTGTCGAATTCCGAATCTAATCGGACAGTCCCTATCCTCCCACCAAATCAACAAATGATCCTCGACTTCACAACTCTGGGCTTCAGAGCTCTTCGAAGAACCACACCTCCAATCCCCCGGAGTGCCTACTCACTGAAATGCATGATCCCCTGTTGCTTGTCCACTTTCACAGATGGTTCTGATGGCCTCATGACTTCGGGCTTCGTGAGTCCTTGCATATCCACTCTCCATTTCCTATGAAGCCCGTATGCTCTAGAGTGAAGGATATGGTGGAACATGTTCCGTTGGCTTGGACGACCGAGATCTACTTCGATGCCCAACTCTTCAGGAATCCTTCACTCTTCTGCACCTGCTTTCTCCCAGAGTACTCTCCTTTCAGATGACACTATCTGGTGTTGTGTGCTCCCTGGAAATCGACAACCAGGATCTCTTTCATCTCTCATCTCTTTGGGAGTTCTTGTCTCACACTCACCCCAATTCTTCCAGAGGGATATATCTTCGAACCTCTAGATCTAATGCCATTCATCCCTCTCAATTAACAATTGATATCAGCTTCAACCTTCATTCTTCGTTATTTTTAGTTACTCCACCTTGCCTTCCCTCCGAAGGAATCTTCCTCTGAACCATGTGCATATCCGCCACATATCCTTTCCACAACCAACGACTCAGATATACTTTGCACTTCGTGGTTTTGCGAAGATCGCTATCTTCTTGGCACAAATTCTCAAAAGTTGTTCTTTCTCGAGAAATCTTATCCATTGCCACGTCTCATCCTTCCATCCAACAACTAGGATCTCTTTGTGGCTCCAGACATCAGTGTTTTTCACCCTTCTACACTCCAAATCCTTCGGTTCACAAATTTCTGAAAGGACCCATGGCTAACCATCATGCAGCTTCTCCTAAATCTGACGGTCTAGAATGGTTCTGCTTCTCTTGGATGGATCTTGATCGTTTATCTTGAAAAATCTTAAAATATCCTCCTTCTTGAAGGATGTGTCCCACTAACTCCTCTGTACTTTTCCTTTCTTCGAGGTTTGAAATCCTTAAAGGTTTTCTTCGACACTTAGTCAGATTTTTGGATCTGTGCACACCTTGCAACAGATTCTTACACAAGACTTAGCTTCTTGCAGACGAATGTGCACACCTTGCAACAGTCTCTTTGCACTCCTTGCAAATGGAAGTTTCATGCTATCTCTTCTGATCTTCTGAGTCGAAACAGACTCCATCAACACACTCCTTGTGGACTGTATGCACACCTTGCATGAACTCAATGAAGAAAAACAATTGAAACTTATCCAAACACGTCACAATTTCATATACTCAATAACATAACTCATTCATTCATGAAAACAAAAAATAACAACGAAAATGTAAACAGTAGAAAAACCATGAATTGGATCAATTTTCCTCTATTATATTCATTCAAATGTAAATGGCTACATCTATGATAAAACAATAACTAAAAAATCAGCAACAACTAAATCAAAACAATCTCCTACTAATTTGCAGCAACCTCATTCGGGCATACAACACCTCTATTTATCCTAGAGGGCTCTTAGGGTTCCCTCCGACTACTCGTCTTCTCAAAGAAGAGAAGATTCCAAAAAAAAACTAACTACCCCTTAAGTTCTCTTACATTAAAGTTTGAGAGTGAAACTCCCAGATCTCACTGATCATATTTTCTTCGAAGTTGTTTTGATATTCTTCTAATTATTCGTTCAAAAAGATTGGCAGGAAACACCAGTGTTTAAGATTCCAAAATAATTGAAAAGGAGCATTATGGCGCTGAGTTGTCTCTCCATGTGTTGTTTGCCGACGATGCTCTTGCATCATACTCCTCTGGGAAAAAATTCATGAACTACTGTCCATGAGCTCCTACATTGTGTTTCAATGCCTCTGAACATCTACTTTTCTTACCCAACTGGAATCCTCTATGGGATGTCCCCTCCACTTTACCAGATACTCATAGTATGTTTTCCTTATGGTTTTATTTCCAACTCTTTGATCAATGATCTTCTCCATCTATGGCTTTTTTTCTACATGCATTTTATTTTCCCATTGAATCTCTTTCTGATCTTTTGTTTCTCCTACTTCATCTTCCCTATAAGGATAGAGGTCTGATATGTTGAATATGGGTAATATTCCCACATCATCCGACAACTCAATCTCATAGGCATTTGCATCAAAATTCCTTAATATCTTACCTAGCCCTATCTTCTTCATCTTCAACTTGTTATATGTTCCCCTTGGGAACTTTTCTTTCTTGAGATGTGCCAGAACCTTATCTCCTACTTCAAATTGAAGCTCTCTGTGATGTTGATCAACTCTATGCTTGTTCTCTTGCCTAGATCTCTGCAACTGCTCTTTGATATGGCTATGGAGCTTCTGCATTTCTGCAACAAAATGTTCTGCTCTAACACTTCTGAACTCGCTCTGTTCTAAGTCTCTTAACTTAGATAATACTCTTATCTGCATTCCATACAGTATTTGGAATGGTCTCTTTCCAGTTCTCCTATTTGGTGAGTCATTGTATGCAAATTCTGCTTGTGGCAGAATCTGATCCCACTGACTATGATGCTCAGTGACCAAACTCCTCAATAAGTTTCCCAAAATTTTGTTCACCACCTCAGTCTGTCCATCTGTCTGAGGGTGATAAGCTAAGCTGAAGGACAAATATATCCCCAACTTCTTCCACAATGTTCTCCAGAAATGACTAACGAATTTGGTATCGATGTCTGAGACAATACTTTTGGGTAATCCATGACATCGCACAACTTCCTTGAAAAATAAATTTGCAACGTGTGTTGCATCACTAGTCTTCTGGCATGGGATAAAGTGTGCCATCTTTGAAAATCTATCCACCACCAAAAATATGGAATCACGTCCTGTTTGTGTTCTTGGCAGTCCCAATACAAAATCCATGCTTATTTCATCCCAAGGCCTCTCTGGTATTGGAAATGGATGATGATGATGATGATTAACATCCACTAAGACCTAATTGGTCTATCAGACCTTAAGAGGGTAAGTGATTACTTGTGATTCTTTAGAATTTTGTTTCTGTGCTCGAAAAGCATTAAGAGAAGCTTTCCAAGATCACCATACT
>ML781091.1:49265-59750 GCA_009831015.1 Picea engelmannii | reverse complement strand
CCGACTGCTCGGAGCAGGAGCCGTACGAGCCAGTCTGAAAGAGACCTCGTGTATGTCTGTTACAGAGAGAAATCCTGTGTTGGGTGCTGAAGAATGCGTGTTTACCCTTGTTCAGAGCCATGGAGTCTGTCTGGGAGAGAAAACCAGTGTGTGCATTCCCTGAACGAAATGTCCATGTCAATTTCGGGGAAGAGTCTCTGTTTTCCCAGGAAAAGCTGAGCGAGCTTGTACATGGAGCCCTGTTCTGAAATCTTGACCATGAGAACATCCTGTGACTGCTGAACCGGTTCTTGGGAAGCCTGTGTCCATTTTCCCTGTGTTTGTTGTGGCACGTAGTTCTGAACTGCGTGAGGCTTGTTGGCCTGTGAGTGACTCCCTCCAAGTGAGAGAGTGCGCAGAGGAAGGAGAGAGCTCTTGGAAGGAACCCTGTAGCTGCCACAGAACTTGGAGACTTCCGGTCCGGTCTGTTCCTGTAACCCAAGGTAAGGGAGACTGGCAGCCGAAGGATTTTCCAGGTGACAGAGAAGGTGCACCCTCTTGGGGTGGAACAGGCATGTGGGGAATGAGGGTCTGTGGGCAGTGAGCGTGGGAGATTCCTGGGAGAGAATTCTTCCTGGTGGTTGTGTGTGACTGAATTCCCTGTAACCTCAGCCTGAGTCTGGATTCCTTGCCCTGGGGTGGAGCTCAGTCCCAGCTCGGGGGTGACCCACTGTTGAGTTGAGGAGCAGTGCGGTCTACGACTGGGAGGTTTTTGGAAGTCCTGCATTTGGTTGGGGGATTTCTCCATTGTCACAAGATAAGTGTTTAATTATATTTTTACCACATTTTATCATGACTGTAGTGGATCTGTTATCATGTTTTCTGCTGTGTAAATGAATTACTGTTGAAAGCTATGGATTGTCTAATTATAACAATAACTATATGTTTATTCTGAGAATTAAAATGTATCTCTTTACTGTTACGCATGTGATTATGCAATTCTGTATGTTTTATGTAAAATTCCATGTACAAATTGGTTAGCGAGAGGTTTGAAAGCCTCGGTAGTGAAAAGTGACACTACAAATTGGTATCAGAGCGTGAGTAAGCCCAGAGTTCTGAAATGGGTGTGCTACACTAAGGTCTTCACTTGAAACTCCTGCAGAATCAAACATCTCCTTCTTAATGGATCATCAACTTTGTTAGCATTTCCAAAAATATGATTTTTGACAAAAGTAAAATTCTACATAAACTCAATCCACTTTGCATGTCTTTGATTCAATTTTTCATGTCTAGTTATGAATTGTAAAGCATGATTATCGCTATACAAAACAAACTCTTTTGGAATCAGGTAGTGCCTCCATTTATTCAAGGCTTGAATCACTACATAGAATTATTTATCATATGTGGAGTACTTTATTTTGGTCTCATTCAACTTCTCACTAAAATATGCAACTGGTTTATTGTCTTGGCTCAAGACTCCTCCAATTGCAACACCACTTTCATCACATCTCACTTGAAATGTCTTTCCAAAATTTGGTAAGAGTAGAATTTGTTGTTTTGGTATCTTCTCCTTCAATATATTGAATATCCGCTCGGCCTCTTATGCCCATTTAAAATACTCGTGCCTCTTCTTCATTGTATCCAATATCGGTTCACAGATTCCACTGAAATTTCTAATGAAATTCCTATATAAACCTACTAATCCATGGAAGATTCTCACCTCAAATATACTCTTCGATGATGGCCATTATTTGATTGCTTTCACCTTGTCTGGATACATATTCAATTCATTTGAAGAGATCACAAAACCCAAATAAATGAGTTCTTTATTCATAAAAGACGATTTCTTCAGATGTATCAATAGTTTCTCCTGCTGCAGTCTCCTCATCACTAATGTCATATGTCTCAAATTCTCCTCTTTAGTCTTGCTAAAGACCAATATATCATCCATATATAAAACCACAAAATTACCAATAAAATATTTCAGTATTTCATTCATCAACCTCATAAAAGTAGTTGGGGCATTTGTTAAGCCAATTGGCATAACAAACCACTCATACAGCCCTTCATTTGTCTTAAAGGATGTTTTCCACTCATCACCTTCTCTCATCCTTATCTGGTGATATCCACTTTTCAAATCTATCTTAGAAAATAAATTTTCTCCACTTAACCAATCCATTAAGTCATCCATTATTGAAAAAGGAAATCTATACTTGATGGTGATCTTGTTTATGGCTCTCGAGTCTGTACACATTCTCCATCCTCCATCCTTCTTTGAACTCAACATAGTTGGTATTGCACATGGACTCAGTCTTTCTCTAACCAAACCCTTGTATAATTAATCTTGGACTTGTTTCCTTACCTCCTCATTCTCTTGAGGTGTCAATCTGTATGCTACTTTGTTTAGAAGAATTTCTCTTGGCATCAAATCAATATGATGGCTGATACTTCTGATGGATGGCAATAAGTTAGGAAAATCATCCACTATTATGTCAACAAAATTCTCCAACAACTCCTGAACCTCTTCAGGAAAGTCATCCATCGAAGTACTTGTAAGGACAACTCTTGGTGTCCTCACCACAAAAAACTGCATCTCTTGTTTCTTCTTGACCTCACTCAGGAGATCCTTCCCACTCATGAGAAGTATGCTTGTGATGACTTCTTCTTTTTCTTTCTTCTCCTCTATTGGAAGCAACATGTGTGTTCTACCATTCTTTTCCAAAGTGTAAGTATTTTTTCTCCCATCATGAATGAAATTCCTATCAAACTTCCACGGTCTTCCCAACAAAACATGGCATACATCCATGGGAATTACATCACACATAATCTCATCTCTATATCCACCTATTTTGAATTCAACAAGGCATTGTTTAGTTACCATTACCCGGTGTCCTTTTTGCAACCATGAGACCTTATATGGAATTAGGTGTGTAGTTGTCTCCAGCTCCAATTTCTCCACCATTTCTGTGGATACTCAGTTATCAATGCTCCCACTATCAATTAACACCTTGCATACTCTATCCTTTGTCTTGCAATTTGTCCTGAATAAATTGTTCCTCTGCATTGGATTTTCAATTTCTGGCTCTGGTTTTAAGAGAACCTTCCTCAACATCAAGGATTTTCCATCCTCTGCACCTTCGGCTTCAACATTTCTTTTCTATGCTTCTGAAATATGAGCTTCACCTCCTCCTTCTTTCTTTTTCTTGGGACATTCCCAAAACATGTATTATGTCTTTCCACAGGCACAACACCTTACTTCTCCTCTTCTGCTTCTTCCTCTTCCTCTAGAAGAATTTCTTCCACAACTTTGTCTCCCTCGGGAACTTCCTCCTCTTTCTGAGTGATTTTGTGGCTTCTCAGTCTCATTCTTGGTTTTATGTGCCTTGTCATGGTCTACTCCATTACCTTTGTTTGGGATTCTGCCCCTGCTTCGTTGAATCTATTTTTTGGCCAACTTCTCCTCTTCCTTCAGAGAAATCTGATAAACATCCTCTACTATCCTTAATGACATCTTGCTGATATCATCCTGGATTTCATATCTCAATCCATTTGTATATCTGGAAACTTTTTCTTCATCTTTGTCTCTTTTTCTAGTCCTGATATTCAGCTTGTACAACTATTTTGTGTACTCCTTCACTGTCGTACCCTTCTTTCTCATGTTTTGCAACTTCCTGAATAGATTTATCTGATAATATTTGGGTATGAATTTATCCTTAAGCTTGGCTACCATTCTGTCCCAATTCTTTATCTTTTGTTTACCTTTTCTTCTACTCTCAGCCTGCAGTTCATCCCACCATAGTTTTGCATGTCCTTTCAACCCGGTGACAACATATCTCACCTTCTTCTCCTCATTGACATCTTCATAGTCGAAATGTTTTTCCATGGATCTTATCCAGCCCAGCTATTCTTCAGCATCCAAGTTTCCTTCATACATTTGGATGTCTATCTTTTCCCTGGATCCCAATTTAACAACTTCTCTCAGCAAGCGTTCCCCTACAACATTTTCCCCTGCAGATTCTTCAACTTCTATTTCTTCACTTTCTGCATTACTGATGTTCCCAGTATCAGGTGCTCTCCTCTACGCTGCTTCCATCACCTCTAATATTGCACGAAGCTCTCTCATTTCTCTTTCTACAACGCAATTGGCTATAGGTGGCTCCACACGTCTCCTCGGTGGCATTGTGATGACAGTTTCTCACAAACAGAGTACAACTTTGAGCTCTCTTTCGCTACCTGAAAATAATTTCAGGCTCTAATACCACTTGATGTAGACCCCCTACTCTCCCACAGGGTTGCGTGACCTCTGGGTCAAGGATCTTCATCTCCTCGAGCTAGATTATCTCCTCGAGGCCTCGTTGGACCCAAACTCAATTAAACACAGGATATATTATCCTTAGGTGTAGGTCCTGTGGAACCCGTTGGCCCTTTTCTTTAACTCTTTTATGATCTTGAAATTTCGGGTGCTAGATCCTTTCTCCTAGCCCTTCTCCACATGCAACCTCGGGATATGACCCGGGTCTTAATCCTCTTAAGCACTTCAGGCTTCGGGCTTTGGGAGATCTGGCCACTCCAACACACAATACCCATGGAGTGTCGAATTCTGAATCCAATCGGACAACCACTATCCTCCCGCCAAATCGACGACTGATCCTCTACTTCACAACTTTAGGATTCATAGCTCTTTGAAGCACCACACCTCCAATCCCTCGGAGTGCCTACTTACCCGAATGTAGGATACCCAACCACATTTCCACTTTCATGGAAGATCTTGATGGCATCACAACTTTGGGCTTCACGAGTCCTTATGTCTCCACTCTCCAGTTCCTTCGAAGCCCTTATGCTCCAGAGTGCATGATCTGGTGGCACCTATTCCTTTGGCTTGGATGGCCCAAATCTACTTCAGTTCCCAATTATTTGGGAATCCTTCACCCTTCTACACCTTCTTTCTCATGGAGTACTCTCCTTATGGACGACACTATTTGGTGTCATGTGTTCCTTGGAAATAGATGGCCAGGATCTCGTTCGACTCTCGTATATTTATGAGTTCTTGTCTCACACTCACCCCAATTATTCCACAGGGCTATATCTCCAGACCTCTGGATCTAACACCACACATCCCTCTCAACTAACGATTGATATCAGCTCCATCCTTCCGTCTTCAGTAGTTTTAGTTACTCCACCTTGCCTTCTCTCCGAATGAATCTTCCTCCGAACCATATGGATATCTGCCACGTATCCTCGCCACAACCAATGACTTGGATCTACTTTGCACTTCGCGGTTTCGTGAAGATTACTATCTTCTTGGCGTAAATTCTCTGAAGCTGTTCTTTCCCAAACTCGCTTATCCACTACCATGTCTCATCCTTCCAGCCAATGACTAGGATCTCTTTGCGGCTCCGGACTTCGGTGTTTTTCACCCTTCTACAATCCAAATCCTTCGGTTTACGAATTTCTAAAAGGACCCATGGCTACCCATTATGAAAATTATCCTAGATCTGATGGTCTAGAATGATTCTACTTCTCCTAGATGGATCTTGATCGTTTATCTTGCAAGACCTTAAAATCTCCTCCTTCATGAAGGGTTTCTCCCGCTAACTCCTATGTACTTGTCATTTCTTTGAGTTTTGAACTCCTTAAAGGTTTTGTTCGACACTTAGTCAGATTTTTGGATCTTTGCATGCCTTGGAACAAATTCTTATGCAAGAATTAGCTTCTTGCAGGTGACTGTGCACATCTTGCATCAGTCCCTTTTCACTCCTTTCAAATGGAAGTTTCACACTATCACTTCTGATATTCTGAGTCGAAACAGACTCTGTCAACGCACTCCTTGCAAACTGTATGCACACCTTGCATGAACTCAATGAAGAAAAACAATTGAAACTTATCCAAACACTTCACAATTTCATATACTCAATAACATAACTCATTCATTCATGGAAACATAAAATAATAGGGAAACTGTAAACAGTAGCAACACCATGCATTGGATCAATTTTCCTCTGTTATATTCATTCAAATGTAAATGGATATAGCTATGATAAAACAATAACTAAAAATTCAGCAACAACTAAATCACAACATTCTCCTACTAATTTGCAGTAGCCTCATTTGGGCATACAACACCTCTATTTATCCCATAGGGCTCCTAGGGTTCCCTCCAACTACTTGTCTTCTCGAAGAAGAGAAGATTCGAAAAAAAAAAACACCCCTTAAGTTCCGTTAAATTAAAGTCTGAGAGTGAAACTCGCAGATCTCACTGATCGTGTTTGCTTCCAAGCTGTTTTTATCTTCTTCTAATTATTCGTGCAAAAATATTGACAGGAAACGCCAGTGTTTAAGATTCCAAAATAATTCAAAAGGTGCGTTATGGCACTGGGTTGTCTCTCCACATGTTCTTTGTTAAGGATTCTCCTGGATCAGTTCCTTGAAGGGAGACATATTTATGGAAGTATGAAAAGTCGCTTTTTACCAGTTTTCATCCAGATGTATCCACTTGGCTAAGAATCTTGCAGATCTTCCACAACACTTTTCAGATATCCCTCCAAACCGTGCTTGTAGCACCATAACCAATAATATATTTTTCATTAAAATTTTATGTGATTCACAATAAATGTTTTAAAGTTATGAATCTAAATGTTTACTTAGCCTCTATTATGACATTGCTCAAATTGTATGTAAATTCTTGTTTCTATATGCCCATTTTCTGATCAAAATTTGTTGTTTGTCTTTTCTTTAGCTCCTTTGAATTATAAAGAATGGTGTAGAAGTGGGCATTGCCCATTGAAGTGTATTATTACCCAAACTCTGGTCAAGTTGTGATTACATATTTCCTTCACAACAAAGCACTAAATCATGTCCTGCAAAGTCAGAGAGAAGTTTATGGGAGGACTACTAGCAATGAAGAATTATATATTGCCCTTGTTGAAGGGCTGAAAACAATGAAAAAACATGGTGCCAATGATATTGTTGTCTTCACCAACTCGGAACTGATATGCAACCAAATGAAAGGAATTTATCAATTTCGAAAAGACAATCTAAAACTTCTTCATAGAGAAGCTAGAATTGTTGATGCTCAATTCAACTCTTTTACAATAAATTACCATGTGGATATAAAGAGGATGTCCAATGATCTAGTATTTGGAGAAGTGTCAACTATAGGTGGGGGTGTCAAAAATGACTTGGTGTCAAAATCTAATTCAACAAAAGTCATTCATGGACATCGATATAGATCTCCAATGTGTGTATTTTTTCTTGTTATGATTGTTGTTGTGTCTTTCATGGGATGGTTGGTTCACTAGTGGAGAATGGATAAATTTATAACTATTCTTTGTGCAAGGTTCTATTTGTTTGTTTTGAATAATCCCACATGTATAACAATTTTGAGACAAAGGTGGTTAATGATGCATTATTGTAACAAATTTTTTTCTAATATAAATGCTTCTTTGCATTGCAATTCCTTGAGTCGATGTAATTGTCTATTGTTATTTATTTGGCACTCTGTATAAAGAAACTTTTAAGAGTCCTTCAAGAAGATGCTTACACTGAAAACTTTCATCCATAAGAGAAATTTCTGATATAATACCACTAAAATTTTCCACCCTTCTTTAAAAACTAATACCATTATTACTCGTTATTATTTGTCTTGTCATAGTTTTTTCCAAAGTAATTCTTATTGTGAGGACCATATAGATTTAGTTTATAACACAATGAACACAATTTCACTAGGTTTAGAGCATACTGATAATGTGGCATTGGGAAGTGTGACGACATCAATGATAAGTGATATGTGGACCATTGAAATTTCAATGAATAAATAAATGACCATGTTGGATTTTTGACACATTTATGTCAACAATTCTAAGTGATTAGATGTAGTTCATAAAATATTGAACACAATTTCACTAGGTTTAGAGAATACTAATAATGTGGCATTGGCAGGTGTGAAGGCATCAATGATAAGTGATATGTGGACCATTGAAATTTCAATGAATAGATAAATGACTATGTTAAAATTTTGACACATTTATGTTAACAATGCTAACTTATTTAGCCGAAGAAAAGAGTACCAATGAACAATCATAGAAAATGTTCCAAGATTCCATAAGAGAGAGATTGATTGAATGATTGTCAAACTTGAGAAATGGTGATAACCTAAAATAAAACATATAAAAATAATCAAAGGTAATACAAAAAGAAACCTCTGATTAGGATGCAATTGCAACACAACACACAACATCTCCATAGTCTCCATAGAAAGAAAGTCATAGATCAACATTCTATGTTTGAGATTGAAACAAATCGAGAAAAGAAAGACAAAAAAATCCTAGGAGAACAAAGTATGAAACCATGCATGCCATGTGTGGTAATGATTTTGAGAATATAGACAAGGGTTGCAAGTGTGGGGAGAATCATTGTTGATCTTAGAATAAAATTGGAAACAACTTATGCTTGGGGTTTAGGGAATTCCACTAATAACCAAGACGATACATATGCCTTGTTTTAGGGTTTGTGTATTGTTATTTATTCCATAATCAAATCTTTGATTTTCATAGAATATTCAAGCACAATCATCAAATTGATGGTTTCAAATACTATCTTCGTTGATAACAAATTAGCATATATCCCCATTGGATCTCAAAAGGAGGTGTGGTAATTTCAAAAGATTTTGTTCTATTAGATATTGACAGAGCATAATTTCTAAGTGGACTTGGTCGCTAATAAGGCCACCATTTTGAAAATGGAGGTGCTAAGGATCAATGAAACTTCAATTTATCAAGCCATTCCATAATCGTATATCCATGCACTCAAGGGCACATACCGCAACCTTAAAACAACATATGTCATGCCTCCCCCATTATTTTTCCCATAGCAAGGAATTTAAATTTGATAATATTGGTGCACCCCCATTTACATGCTTGAACTTATTTAAGGGTAGGGACTTGAACCACTAGTTGAGAATTATCTTAACATGGGTGGGATAATGGAATTTCAAAAGGGAATGTGAAACAAGTTAGTTGGGAGTCTGGTTCATCCATTTGTTAATTGACTGGTAAGAAACGTCGTCATCCTTTATATGATATTTTGGAAATATGGTTTTGTGGATTTGTATTTTGGGAATGCCTTGTGCATGTTGTCATACTAGCTTTGGTTCCTGGATTCCTTCTATGTATTGGATTTTCTAGAATTTATGCAGTCTTAGTTAGAATTTGGTTCATGTCACCTTCATTCTATGGAACTCAATCCGATGAGCATTTATATTATGGTGTTGTAGGTTTCCCTTATTATAGGCTCAACCTCCTGGCTCTATTATGCCCAATATTAGTAGGTTTATTAGCCCTCGAGAATTGTGGATCTCATAAAGTCTCGATGGTGTTGCTCAGTTTGTGGATTTGTGGGGTTGTTTCTCTATTTCACTTTATTCTTGGGTGGAATTTGGATCTAGATTGATAGCCCTTCATATGTTTCGCATCTATGGATTATAGGGAATTACAAGAAATTCGAATATTTCTTCGAATACATGAAGAATATATTCAATGCAATACAAATTCTCTCTTCTTGGTAATCTCAAAGGCCTATGAAAATGAGCATCATGGAACCTCCTGAATTGCCTCGATTATGATTACACTTATTCAACAGAAACAACAAATTGTCACTCTGGAAGTTGAATGTAATATGTTGAGAAACATTGTTGTAAACTTTAGTAAAGGAACTCAGTTAGGGGCCTCTAATCAAAGGAAGCATATAATCACATTGAATCTAGGGACTTGATTTGTGGTGATGACTATCGTATATTATTTAAGAAATGATCGTAACTCTTCATTGGGAATTAACTCTACTATGCACCTGCCCTTCTTCCCCATTTCCTTTCCAAACATAGTAACCAACTTAATGAGAACTCTACAGAGTTCTCATTTTTGGGGGGTTCAAGTTTTTTACCCCATTTTTAAAAATGGTTCTAGCGATAGCACCCCCCTCCATTTTTAGGTGTTTTTTTGATATTTTAAATTTTCTTATACATAAGGTTTCCACTTTGTTTTTTTAAATGATCTCTTTTTCATTTATTTTCAAATAGTTCAATTTTTTTTTTCTTTTTTCTCAATGATGGTTTTTTCATCTATTTTCAAACTTTTCTATTTTTTTTTTTTTAATTCAATTGTTTTTTTAATCATATTTCCATGCTTCATCTAATGTTAAAAATGTTGTACACCATTTACTTTTTTGAAATTAAGATTTTTCATATAATTATCTGTCCTTAATTAAGTTATGGTTCCATACACTTTAAATATAGTGGAAAACATCATTTTTAACACACGTTTTTTACCTTCAATACATAGAAAATAATTGTTGTTAAATAACAATATTTTTAAATATTTAGCAAAAAATTATAATTCATTTTTTTGGGATCAATTAAAAACTAAAATAAATAAGAAAACAAACATAATTGAAATTTAAAAAAACAAAAAAAAATTAAAAACTAATTTATATGAGAAAAATCCATTGAAGAAA
>ML781091.1:10396-31249 GCA_009831015.1 Picea engelmannii | reverse complement strand
CTTCTTCCATAGCGTCCTCCAAAAATGACCTATGAACTTGGTATCCCGATCCGAGACTATGCTTCTCGGTAATCCATGCAATCTTACAATCTCTTTGAAAAATAAATTGGCAATATGGGTTGCATCGCTCGTCTTATGGCACGTAATGAAATGCGCCATCTTCGAGAACCGGTCCACCACTACAAAAATGGAATCAACTCCTCACTGTGTTCTCGGTAAACCCAACACAAAGTCCATGCTAATGGCTTCCCATGGCCTTGCGGGTATAGGAAAAGGCTGATATAACCCCGTGTTTTGTTTTCTGCCCTTCGCGTGTTGAAAAATTCTGCATCGGTCAATAAATATCTTCACATCTGCACGCATACCTGGCCAAAAATACGATTCGCTCAGCTTTGCGAATGTTTTGTCATGCCCGAAATGACCTGCTAGTCCACCGCTGTGCTTTTCTCGTACCAAATTCTCTCTCATAGAGCAATATTGAATGCACAATTGATTGCCTTTGAATAACAATCCATCCTGTATCAAGAAATCCATCCACGGGCTCCTATCTCTGAGCACCGGATTCTCGGCTTCTTCATAAGCTTCCCCAAAATCAGCATCACCTGCATACATATCTTTCAGGTTTTCAAAACCCAGCGTTTTGACCATGAATTCCTGCAGCAACAAACATTTTCTACTCAAGGCGTCCGCCACCTTGTTCGTAGTCCCCGAAATGTGCTTTATGACAAAGGTGAAATTCTGCATATATTCCACCCATTTCGCATGCTTTTGATTCAGCTTCTCCTGCTGACTCACGAATTGCAGTGCATGATTATCACTGTACAACACAAATTCTTTGGGTATGAGATAATGCCTCTACTTCTTCAATGCCTGGATGATGGCATAGAATTCTTTGTCTTACGTGGAGTACTTAAACTTTGCATCATCCAGCTTCTCGTTGTAATATGCAACAGGTCGGTCATCCTGACTTAAGACCCCTCCAACAGCATACCCACTAGCGTCACACTTCACCTGGAACGTCTTCCGAAAATCAGGCAGCACTAACACTGGCTGCTCGATTATCTTTCACTTCAACAAATTGAAGCTCCTTTCAGCCTCGGCTGTCCACTGAAAAATTTTATGCCGCTTTTTCACAGTGTCCATCATTGCGGTGCTAATCCCACTAAAATTTCGAATGAATTTTCTGTAGAAGCTTGCCAAACCGTGAAAGCTCCTTACCTCAAAAACATTTCTTGGCGATGGCCAATTCCTGATCACATTCACCTTCTCAGGATCCATCTTCAATTCATTTTCCGAAATAATGAACCCCAGATATATGAGTTCCGTCTGCATAAACGAGCATTTTTTTAAATTGATCAGCAGCTTCTCCTGCTGTAACCTTCTCATCACAATGGCCAAATGCCTCAAGTGTTCAGCTCTAGTCTTGCTGAAAATCAGTATGTCATCTAAGTATACGACCACAAACTTGCCAATGAATTCCCGCAGGACTTCATTCATCAGCTGCATAAATGTGCTTGGCGCGTTTTTCAACCCAAACGGCATGACCAGCCATTCGTACAAACCCTCGTTAGTTTTGAATGCTATTTTCCACTCATCTCCCTCTCTCATCCGGATCTGATGATATCCACTCTTGAGATCTATCTTGGAGAAGTAATTTGCCCCACTCAGGCAATCCATCAAGTCGTCCATTCTCGGCAGTGGAAACCTGTACCTGATGGTGATTTTATTGATCGCCCTGGAGTCTGTACACATCCTCCAGCCTCCATCCTTCTTCAGACTCAGTACTGTCGGAACAACACATGGACTCAGACTCTCTCTCACTAGTCCCTTGTCCTGCAGATCCTGTACCTGCCTTTTTACTTCCTCGTTCTCTTGAGGTGTCAACCTGTACGCTGCCTTATTTGGCAAACTTGCTCCGGGTACGAGGTCAATGTGGTGACTCACACTCCTCATCGGTGGCAACGAACGAGGTAGTTCGTCCACGATGATATCAGCGAACTCTCCAAGCAGTTCCTGAATCTCCTCTGGAAAGTCGTCCACTCTTGTTCTTGTCAGGACAATTCTCGGCTTCCTGACAACAAAGAATTGTGGATTCTCATCCTTCTCTAGCTCTGTGAGAAGTTCTTTCCCACTCATGAGAATATGGTACTGGTTACTTCCGACTCCACCTTCTTATCCTTCCCTGGAAGCAATGTATGTGTTTTTCCATCCTTCTCCAAGGTGTATGTGTTCATCCTCCCATTATGAACAACATTTCTGTCAAACTGCCATGGTCTTCCCAATAATACATGATAGACATCCATGGGAATGACATCACATAGAATCTCATCCCTATAATCACCCATTTTAAAATTGACCAAGCATTGCTTTGTAACACATACCTGGTGTCCTTTCTGCAGCCATGTCACTTGGTATGGACTCGGGTGTTTGTTCGTTTTCAGCTCCAGTTTCTCCACCATCTCGGTCGAAACGAGATTATTGGTGCTCCCACTATCCACTATAACCTTGCATTTCCATCCCTGGGTCTTGCAAGTCGTCCGGAACAGTCTACATCTTTGAGCTGTATCCTCCATCTCTTTCTCGGGTTTCAAGAGAACTTTATGCACTGTTAGTGACTTCCCGCTTCCAGCGTCTTCATCTTCAACATCACGCCTCTGCACCTCAGCAACATGAGCTTTTCCTCTGTCCATCTTTCTCTCTGGACATTCCACGGCTTTATGACCGTCTTTTCCACACGTGAAACATGTGATGACTCCTCCTCTGCCTCTTCCTCTACCTCGGGTACGAGGAAATGTATTTGCATCAGTGTAATCTCCTTGTTGATCTGGTTGCTGTCTCCTCGGCTCAGCAACTTGTTGCCTCTGCTGTGAGGTTCCACCTCTCTCAGATCTTCCATGAGGCCTCTTCCAATCCTCCTTGGGCTTTTGAGTTCTTTCTTGGGCAACTGCTTTGCCTCTAGGTTGGCTTCTGCCTCGCCCGCTCTGTCCTAGCTTGTGGTTCAGTTTCTCCTCGGCCTTTAGAGCCATCTGGTACGCATCCTCAACTGTGCGGACGGTAACCATGCTCAGCTCATCCTGAATGTCATACCTAAGACCATTCAGGTATCTTGCTACCTTTTCGTCATCACTCTCCCGATGACCAGCTCGAATGTTGAGCCTGTAGAACTCTTCGGTGTACTCCTTCACCGTCATCATCTTCTGTCTCAGGTTCTACATTCGCCTGAACAGAGTGATCTGGTAATCCCTCGGAATGAACTTCGCCTTCATCTTGGCGATCATCCGATCCCAGTTCTTGATCTTCTGTTTTCCCTTGGAACATCTGTCTGCCTGCAGCTCGTCCCACCATAAGGCGGCGTGTCCCTTCAGCTTGGTGACAGCATGTCTCACCTTCTTGTCCTCTTCGATGTCTTCGTAGTCGAAGTAGGTATCGAGTGCTCAGATCCAATCCAGCAGCTCCTCTATGTTTAGATTTCCCTCATAGGCGGGAATATCCATCTTCGTCTTCGAGCTCATCCTCGAAATGGCTCTGATCAACCTCTCTGTCGAGGCATCTTCTGCGGTGACCTCTTCTTGGTCGTGTCCAGCTTCCTCTTCAACCTCAGGATCGATAAAATCTGCTGCACCCGCTCCACGCCTCTGGGTGGTCTCCATATCTTCGAGTCTCACCCTGAGATCTCGTATTTGACGCTCCATCTCTAGATTCCCTGCTGGATTCCCCGTTGGCCTACCCCTTCTTCGGGCATCCCTTTCCTCATGATCAAGAGACTGCCTTTCTCTCCTGAGTGGCATTGTATCTCTTCTATCTCTGCTTCAGAAAGCAAAGGTACTCTCGCTCTGATACCACTCTGACGCAAGCTGCCCCTCACCGAGCAAGCCGCTTCCACCAGGACCTTCTTCACACACGGGCCCGAAGACTCAAAGTACTCTTCCCTTCCAATCGGAAGTCCACTACCAACAGTAGGCTCCCTCGGTGACTTCCCCTTCGGAAATCGGGAAATCGGAATTCGCGGTCAAGCGAACTCTGCGAGCACAATTACATGCAATTCAAAACTTCGAACCCCGATGGTCAACGGGTCAACCCCTTCGGGATATCGGGATATCGCGATTCGGGGATTCGCGGTTCACGCGAACACAATTCACATACAGTTCCAAACCCCGAACCCCGATGACACCTGTACTCCACTAGAGTTCTCAACTTCCACTGTGCCGCACACCACGTCCTTTTCGGGATTTCGTGGACCGCGAATCCGCGATGCAAATTTCCCTGTGATCGGAAATCTCGAAATGTCGAACCCTGAGTACTTGAACCCCGACTCCAAGGGATCCCTTGACGCGTGTCCCTCAATTCAACGGTGGGGATTATATCGAGGACTCATAGGTCGCGACTTCACCGGTCGAGACTCTTTGCATCGTAAAACCCTGAACCTCGATCTTCCGATGCCACCTGTCAACACCTCATGGGGAGGCCAACGCCTTGACACCTGTCTCCCACTCATACTATCGGGAAATCGCGATTTGGGAATTCGCGTCTCCTGATGCGCAAGGTCACAGTCCTTACAAAACCCCGAACCCCGACTCCTCCGGATCTTGCGCCACGTGTCCCCTTTCCGATCAACGGCTCCGATTGATTCGGGAAATCGCCGGTCGCGATTTCAAAGAGTTGAAGCTCTTGCTCTGGGGAATGCCGAACGCTGAACCCCCGATCCTTAGGGATCTTGTGCCACGTGCCCCTATCCAGATCAACGGTTCAGATCGATTCGGGGAATCGCGATTCGTTATTCTACGAGGGATGAACCCTCACCTTGCCAACCCCCGAATGTCGAAACCCCGAAGTCCGATGGACTTTGATTCTCCACGCCCGCGCCTAAGGGTTAACTCCCGTGTGACTCCCCTTTGATCTGACGATCCTTGGGATTTCGCAAACTGCATGGGGTTTACACGTCGTCGATTCTATTCCTCTTGAGAATCCTCCGGCTTCCAAGCTTTCCCTTGGTTCAAATCTCTCTCATGCCTGTTCCTACGATACTTGCAAGGAACTAGCCCTCCTGAGCTTTGGTTCTCTGACTCCTTCAGAGACTTCTCACGTCCTTCCAGTGCTCGACTTCCAACAGCTCTCAAAGCATTGAAGTCGTCTAGACCTGTGCAATCATGCTAACAACAGTCCGGTCCTCCTCCTTTCAGACTCGGTTCTGAGACTTCAATTCGACCTGCACTCACCTGCACGGTTCGAATAACCTATCATGACTCTGGGCGAAAGAGAACAAAAGTTCAACTGCTCAGCCTCCTCACACACTCTATGCGGAGGAATTCAGCTGCACTCTATGCAGGAATCTCCAGACTTAAGAAGAGAAACAATTGAAACTCATTCCCTCATTCTCTCAAGTTTCGAACCTGATATGCAATCACATACGCAACATATAAAAGATAAACGTATAAATAAGCAAGTATGCAACAAAATAACATCAACAACACACAGAGACCAAACACATCCATGGGACTGAAATCACAGTCTTTCTTCTATTAATTCAATCTGTACATAGGTGGTTTTCACAAATTCTCTGTTCTGCTCTTCTCCTGCTCTTCCCCTAATGCTGAATAATAATCTCAATTATACAAGGATGGTGCCTATATTCATTTTCCCTCCTGGAAGATGAAAACTGTCTAATCTACAGCTAACCCTATCTACCAGCATTTAAAACTTTTAAATGCCTCCTTATCTACATTATATTACAAATGCGCTCACTTTGAATGCCTTTAGTAAAACGGCGACGCAACAATACCAAGGTAGAATTCAAAATTTGAGGTTTGTTGGCTTGTCCATCTGTCTCTTCTTTCTGCTCGCGCTGGTTCGTATGATGAATTGCGGATGCTCCTGCATCAATGTGGGGTTAAGATTTTGTACTAAAAATCTGTCATAGTTGTATTGGTCAATGTAAGAATATAGAAAAAGTTTTTTCCCACAGTCTATGATTCATACTTTGTTAAAACAATTGATGCTTGTCTACCAAAAATGCAATTGTATCATTTCAAGAGGATTGTGAACTTTTACTAATATAAAGCCTACTTTAAAAAACATGTCAAAACCCTTACCTTTTCATTGTCCTTTCGCCAGATCCATTAGCCCATACAACTTGATAAGAGTTTTCCATGAGATGCATTTCCATCACCAAGACTTGCATGAATCATAAAATACAAATTCTTTATATGAGTAATTAATATATAAGCAAATAAACATGCATTTAGTTCTGTAAAATACTCTAGAAAAAAATTAAGTGGTCGCATACCTTAATGAAATTCTCTTTGTTTCGAGAATAGGTTATTCTCTACTAAACAGGGCCAACCATGTGAAGGTGGAAGCTCATATGGCCCCTCCCCCCCCTCACATAGCTCTCAATTCCCCATACCCAACAAATGATTTTCTTTATATAGAAAACATATATACATTCATGCATAACTAGGATAGTCATCAAAACATATGAACATATAAACATTGAAACATATGAACATATAAACATCGATAAACATCCAAATACAAGTCATGAATTTATAACTCTAAATTTTCTTTGATTTATGTTTTTTTACATTCATAAAATTGACAATTGGGGTATCATAATCATCCAAGGACATTGTATTTCATGTGCCCTATCATTCTATTTTTTGTGTGTGCTCATGTACCATACTTCTGGTACATCGCTGAGAAGGGAATCGGGGCATTTGTGCAGGGTCGTGAACTACAAAAATGAAAATGATCATATCGATATGTTGAAATATAATTGAAATAACTAATTCATTATTTTGATTAACATTACACTATTGCTCTTTACCTATCTGTGTAGTTGTGAAAATTGGTGCATTAATTTATTATCCACTTGGTTGATCCTCTGACAATTCACCCTCATGAGCTACATGATCTTCAATTTTGAGAAGATAATATATAAGTATAAGTCAGGAAATCAATATCTACAATCACAATAAATATTTCTAATTCTGAAGAATACATACCGAAATGGGTACTCTTCTCTACAATATCATTGGACATGTGCAGCCTTGTATGATGTGGTGTCTGCTGAATACCGCTAGATTCACTACTGCGGTAGCACCGATGCTTGAAAAAAATCATAAATACTTAGTTAAGGGTGATATAACAAAATATGAATAGACTTTACAAGCATGGTACTATAGTTTCCTTGTTCATTTGATTTACCTGCGTGACTGGGGAGATAGGAGTCTGGCCAAAGATTTTTCTATATTCAATCACAATTTTAAAACCATGCTTATAACCAAGCTTTAGGTCCTCCTCGGTGGCAACATTGTCGAACATATTTAACTACAATGCATAACACCATTAAAAATACCAATAACAAAAACATATATTTGTTCGCTACTGTTAAATAAATATTAACCACAGTTAATCATTTAAATCTTACTATTCGGGCTTTTAGTTTTCCATAGCCAACCTGGCCTTGTTTATGCTAGACGTGTTTTTCCACTCCGGCCTTGGTTGCTTTGGACGTGTCTGGTAGCCTACATATGGAATTTTTGAAAAAATTAGATATTGGAATTGTTACTTAAAACAGGAAATAAAAACATAAATGATCATATTTCACTGATAATATGACATGTGTTGTACCTTTCTTGACCAGGTCGTGGATGTCTTGTTTTTTAAACAAGTTCTCCTTTTCATCCTCTATTAGCACCTTCCACTCTTTCTCTGGAAGAATCGGAGGGCACTCGTGCTTGAGGTCTAATTGCAATTTCTCCCTATACTGTGCCCTAGTATATTTTAAATTCTCATTGGCTAACTTTGTAACCACCTTCTTGTTGAAAGTGTTGTCGAACAAGTTTACCATGTGGTCTATTAAATCATCTTTCTTTTTTCTATATTGGCCATTCCACCATGTGCGAATGGTGGGGCCAAACAACTCCAATTATTTGACATTTAAGTTTCTATAGAAAACATTGTTTTCTACAGAAACGTGTTATCCATTAATTTATAATAATCTCAACAAATGTCCATTTCAATTTCATTAAAAAAATGAATCAATTAATTAACAATTAATTGCAATCTTCTGGATCTTGATCGAAATAGATGCGTCATCTACCATAAAGGTGACATATTGTGATCCGGTGCTTTTAATTCGTTCTTCTCCATGCATAATAGTTTCCTCTCCATATATAGTACGTTCCTCTCTGGATTCATGTGGTGTCCCAGGCTCCAGCTCATCATTCTCCGGTGTGTCATGGTTGTCAAAATCATTGTGCTCATTAATGGATTCGAGGGGAACCTCAGGAGGCTAAAAAATCCTCACTTTCACTTTGCTATGTCGACATTTGTTTTTGCATTGGACCATCATTGCTACCTATAGTAGTTCAAGATCAGCAGGTTCTCGACGCACGGGGTTTAAAAAATCCTACAAACGAAAAACTTTACTTTATCAAATCATATAGAAAATATAAAACAAAAAAACAGATATGAAATTGTCATAGTTGATAAAAATATGTGAAGATGCCACTTACCCATAAATTAGTTATTGTATTTTGTAGCTCTACAATTCTTTCTCTGTCCTCCTGTGTCAGGGGTATTTTGCTAAGAAAACCTAGATATTCTATGTTAGCCTTCTTCAAGACCTTCGTTACAGTTTTCATTGGGTCAGTGGAAAAAATATTTCTTCCTCATCAATATCCTCAGTGGGAGCCTTCCCACATTGACCATGCCACAATACATTGATGAATAAAATTAATGAGATGAAATTTAACATTTGAGAAATTTAGTTATTGTAGCCATAATTTATTACTGTATTTAACATTTACCTGTTGAGGCACAGTGGGTGCCTTTCCACGGTCACCCTGGACACATGTAGCGGGTGATTTTTGAACATGGTCACCCTGGATAGAAGTTGACACAATAAATCAATCAACAAAAGTTATGAAATTCACCTGTAACATTTAAAAAATGAAATATTGGAGTAAAATAAGAAAAAAAATAATGAAATTTCAGAAATTTAGTTGTTGTAGACATAAATTGTTATTGTATTTAACATTTACCTGCTGAGGCACAATGTGTGCCTTTCCACGGTCACCCTGGATAGATGTAGCGAGTGATTTTCTTCCCCAGTTACCCTGGACAGAAGTTGACACAATAAATCAATCAATAAAAGTTATGAAATTCACCTGTAACCTTAAAAAAATGAAATATTGCAGTAATATCAGATTTTTTTTTTTTTAAATTTCAGAAATTTAGTTGTTGTAGTCATAAGTTGTTACTGTATTTAACCTTTACCTGCTGAGGCATAGCAGGTGCCTTTCCACGGTCACCCTGGATAGATGTAGTGAGTGATTTTCTGCCACGGTCACCCTGGACAGAAGTTGACACAATAAATCAATCAATAAAGGTTATGAAATTCACTTGTGACAATAAAAAAATGAAATATTGCAGTAATATCAGAAAACAAATAATGAAATCTCTGAAATTTAGTTGACGTTGTAGTCATAAGTTGTTACTGTATTTAACATTTACCTGCTGAGGCAAAGTGGGTGCCTTTCCATGATCACCCTGGACAGATGTAGCCTATGATATCTCATGGTCACCCTGGATAGATGTTTACACAATAAATTAATCAACAAGAGTTATGAAAGTAATTGTAAAAAATTTATGCAGTAAAAAATTGAAATATTGCAGCGATAAATTGTAACAATGATTGATCAAAGGTTGAGTTGAATGGTATGTAAGATATTTACCTCCATAGTTGCACCCCCTCCATCTATTCAATTTAAGTTGTAATTGATCAACAACTCTTCACCTGGAACTATTGTTTTTGTTGCACATACAAATATAAGGTTTCCTTCATGTCCCTCAAATATGCAATTCGGTTTATTAGTTGTTGTCACTGGTCGTGTACTATTTATAAAGCCTACAATGTTTCCAGTAGATTTTGTCCTTCCATCAATATACATAGTTGCCCCTTTATTTTGATTGTTATCTATCAGTTGTATATAATTTGTGGCAACTCTGTATCTCTGCATACTTTGCATATATCGGACAAACATCAACCAATGATTGTATTTGTATAATGGTCTGACATACTCCATCAATTCAGTTATGGTTCCATAGCCGACCTTTATGCCATCCATGGAAAATAAACCCAATCCATGTAAGGACGAAGGATAAATGTGATACATCCTCCCACCAATGAAGAAATCCGTGTCCACTTCAGGTAGCTCCTTAGGTTCTCATCGTTACACTAGATGTTTATACCTCAAGGGAAACCTAATGGCACCTATGCTCTTAGCATCATAATTACACGATCCTCTGTTGTCAATAAAAAATTGCATATGTATACAAAATATTTTCCTTAGCTTTTCCAACCTGATTGATCTAGAACCGGTAGATATAGTTCAACACGTCTCACTTTCAACCTCTCTTAGTATATCTTTATCATCACTTGAGGAAAATAGATCTGACATATACCTATTTGGTGGTACCTACACTCATTAAAACAAGAAGATAAGTTATTGTTGCATGTTGCATAGAGTTGCATAAGTTGCATAAGTTGCATGTTTCATAGTTGCATATAGTTGCATGTTGCATAGTTGCATATAGTTGCATACGAAATTGTTGCAAATAGTTGTATATAGTTGTAATATAGTTGCATAAGTTGCATATAGTTGCATATAAGTTTCATAAATTTGCATATATTTGCATGTCCCTCGACTCTTAATGGATAAATGGATTTGAGACCCATAAAAGAATTCTAGTGGGGATCGATAGTTTGGAAATCCATGATTCTGGAATTTCACATATTTGGAAAGCAACTTTAGTGGCTGGTGGGGAATGCAGGAAAGGTTCGAGTTGGAAATAATGTTGGGGTTGGTTGTGAAATATATTACAAGATGATTGAGTTGTTGTTTAATCCATTGTATGCATAGGGTGTAATGGTTTTGATGAAGTTGTACAAACTATAAAGGAAAGGGTTGTGGTCTTCTATATGGAAGATTGTGAAGGAGACAATGGTATGGAAGGAGGGAGTTTCATCTCTCGATCTTGTCCAAGGACCCAATACCCATACCTAGTGCTAAAAATATCCTATTGATGCCCATACTCCCACTTGAATGCCAAAGATACCCTTGAGAGGTCATCTATGGTGGTTTGAGGTGTCATTCATGAAATTTGAGCCCTAGAAGTTGCATAAAACCTTGAGAGATTGGGTGTGCTAGTTTGAGGTGTCATGTTTGGCCATGGATGCCTAGAAGATTTGTACTTCGACTAAGCCTTGGGTCCCCCCCTCAACCAAATCAAGGCCTTAAGACCCATAACTAATGCTCAAAACCTTGTGAGAGCACTAACATCATTTCTTAGAGGCCAAGGATACCCCTATGGATTTTATGTGTGGTACTTTGAGGCATTGTTCATGGCTCTAGATGACTCAAAGATTTATTTAGAACCTAAGGCATGGACTTCTTCCCTATATCATTTCCAGGACCTTGAGACACATACCTACTACTCAAAAAAACCTAGTTGATCTAGAACCAATAGATCTAGTACAACACGTCTCACTTTCAACCTCTCTTAGTATATCTTGATCATCACTCGAGGAAGATAGATTCGACATATACCTATTTTATGGTACCTATACTCGTTAAAACAAGAAGATAAGTTATCGTGCCAATATACGTTTTTGGTACCAACAAAGTTACATATAGTTGCAATATAGTTGCATAGGTTGCATTGTTGCATAAAGCTGCATATAGTTGCATATAGTTGCATAAGTTGTATATAGTTGCATGTTGTCATTAAAAAACACGATAAGTTGCATTGTTGCATATAGTTTCATAGTTACATATAGTTGCATATTTGCATATATAGTTGCATACGAAATTGTTGCAATATAGTTGTATATAGTTGCAATATAGTGACATATAGTTACATAAGTTGCATTGTTGCATAAAGTTGCATATAGTTGCATAGTTGCATATAGTTGGATAAGTTTCATATTTGCATATAGTTACATATAGTTGCATAAGTTGCATATAGTTGCATAAAGTTTCATATAGTCACTAAAAAACATGATAAGTTGCATTGTTGCATATAGTTGCCTAGTTGCATACGAAATTGTTGCAATATAGTTGCATAAGTTGCATTGTTGCATAAAGTTGCATATAGTTGCATAGTTTCATATAGTTGGATAAGTTGCATATTTGCATATAGTTGCATATAGTTGCATATAGTCACTAAAAAAATGATAAGTTGCATTGTTGCATATAGTTGCCTAGTTTCATACAGTTGCATATTTGCATATAGTTGCATACGAAATTGTTGCAATATAGTTGCATATAGTTGCATAAGTTGCATTGTTGCATAAAGTTGCATATAGTTGCATATAGTTGCATTGTTGCATATAGTTGCATATGTTGCATATAGTTTCATAGTTGCATATAGTTGCAATAAGTTGCATAAAGTTGCATATAGCTGCATAAGTTGCATAAGTTGCATTTTTTCATAAAGTTGCTTATAGTTCCATATAGTTTCATAGTTGCATATAGTTCCATATTTGCATATAGTTGCATACAAAATTGTCATATAGTTGCATATAGCTGCATAAGTCGCATATAGTTGTATAGTTGTATAGTTTCATAAGTTGCATAAAGTTGCATATAAGTTGCATATAGTTGCATAAGTCAGATATAGTTGCATAGTTGCATAAGTTTCATATAGTTTCATATAAGTTGCATAAAGTTGCATATATTTGCATATCCCTCGACGCTCAATGGAGAACTGGATTTGAGACCTATCAAAGAGTTTGAGTGGGGATCGATAGTTTGGAAATCCATGATCCTGGAATTTCAAATACTTGGAAAGCGCCTTTAGTGGCTGGTGGGGAATGGAGGAAAGGTTCGAGTTGGAAATAATGTTGGAGGCGAGGGCTCTATGGGGGGTGTCTAAACAGATTGATCCAACACGATGTTTTAAGACATGACAATCTGTCATAGAATGTGTGACTTTATTGGAAGTGATGTCTTTGATTTGGTTTGGAGGATGAACAACTAGTGAATTTGTGAAAAGGATGTCAGGATATTGAATGGTATTGTCTTGAATGCAGAGAAGGAGAAATGGCTTAGTTTGGCAGGGTAATGATTTCTAGATGCGATGGAGGGGAGGGCTCTATGAGGGCGGTCTAAGAAGATTGATCCAACATGATGTTTTAATATATGACAATCTGTCACATAATGTGTGACTTTATTAGAAGTTACTTCCTTGGTTTGGTTTGGAGGATGAACAACTAGTGAATTTACGATTTTGAGGCTGAGTGGGAGAAGGTGTTGGTTGAGTAAGAGGGTTCCAAGGATTAGCGTTGGAAATAGGGTTAGGGTTAGTAGAGTGATAGAAAATAGGGTACCTTGGTAAAAATGGTTTAAGGCTTATTCAATGCAAACTATTTCAAACAAATCAATTTAAGAAAAAAAACAACAAATAATCCAAAATTAAATTTGAGAATAATTACCTAATATGGATATGGAATATAGAGTTGGATGTGTAGTTGTGTGAACACTTCCATGTATTGTAGTACTAGGCTTGATGCAGTTATAACCACTCGCACATGATATTTTCTAGATAGAATAGGGGATTAAAATGTTATGTGATAGTGTCACACAATGGATTCCATGTATTGATGGACTTTGTCATGCATTTGGAAGTAGAAGATCGAGTTAAATGTAGAATTATAAATTTACTTGTTCACCAAGTTTGAATTATTCTTTGTAGATATTTTATTGTAAGGATAAATAATTGAGCCTAGGAAAATCTAGAAGTGCAATGTGAAGCTACTAATCTAGGAATCTAAGGCTTCTCCATTCGTTTGTCCTCTATATTTTTGTAAAAGTGAGTGCTTATGTTTTTTATTAGGGATCCTATTAACAATTTCATGAGATTTGGATGTAATATTTCTTGAGATGATTGGTCTCAGTGAAAGAGGATTCTCTGCGAGGACCCTTGGTGAAATTCAAAGTATCTTTGTAATTTGAGTGGAGGAGGGGTGAAAACCATACCTATTGTAGAACCCTACCACACCAGTTGTTGAGGGGTGCTAGACTAGGGTACACGAACAAGAGAATCTCCACTCTAGGCTACAAAAATATGGTATGGGGAAATGATTTTCATTGAATAATTGGCCTAACACAACACCAAGGGAAATATGAGTGGGATGATGATGCTCAAATAACCAAATCCCTAGATGTATTCCATAAGAAATACTTCAACTTCAATTCTAGAATGAAGTAGGGAGATAGTTTAAAGTAAGCGCTAACATAGATCTCGATGATAGGGCACATTCCAAAAGAACTAGATCTCACTGAAAGATGATAATTATTTATGGGGCATTGAGCCTAGGAACATGATGCTTAAGAATGAAATAACAAATGAAGATAATACATTTTCCTTTCAACTATAAGGGATTGATGCATAGAAAGGATTGAATATAGGGCATTGGGGAATTCATCTAATAGAGAGAGTATATAGGGTAATGTTATGGAGGGGGAGGCATGTAAAATGGAGAAATAAGCATCGGGGTATTGTAATGAGAAAACTATAGGATATTGGTAGTGAGGATGGTTTGGGATAATGACTAATATATAGGGATTGTGAGATAAGTGGTGTGGTTTTATTCATTGGAGGAAGAACATGTAAATATATACATTTATGCATGTTTTAAGTTGTTGAAATGTGCTAGGGTGAGAAAGAGAAATAGTAGAAATGGTTAATTTATATTCTTTTTCATATTTGAAGAGAGTATATGTATTAATTTTATCATCATAGAGATCCCTACATTGTTGTTGGCATGGGAGACCTAGGATCAAATTAGAAAAATCGAGTGGAGAAATGTCACAATCATAGTGTCTTGGAAGAGTCTCGTGGAAAACATAAGATTACTACCTCAACTATTTTGTGTTGGGGTTTTGTAAGGTAATGATATGGAGGGGAGAGCTCTCAGGGTATTTTGTGTTGGATTTTTGTAAGCTAATAACATTTGGCTCTGATGGAGGGGAGTACTCTATGGGGGGGACTGGGTCTTAAGATATATAACAAAATTGATCCAACCTATTGTTTTAATACATGAAAATGTGTCATAGAATGTGTGTGATTTTAATGGTAGTGACATCATTGGTTTGGGATGGAGGATTAAGAGCTAGTAAATTTATGGTATTGAGGTGAGTAGGATAAGGCCTTGGTCTAGTAACATGGTCTGAAGGATTAGGGTTGGAAATATGGTTAGTGTTTCTAGAGTGATAGAAAATAGGGTGCCTCGGTACTAATTTTCAATGTTGAAAGCATGGATAAAGGATTCCTTGCATGGATAAAGGATTGCTTACATGGTAATGTTGAAAGAATGGATAAAGGATAAAGGCTCATTTAATTGTAGTTTCATTCACATTATAGTTATAGGAAGATTTACCTTGCAACAATGTCAAATATTGTTGTGTCCATCAATCTCCAACAATAATCCACAAGAAGTTTCCTAGGTTACTCCCATTTACCACCTTTGTTTACACATCAAACAAATTTCTACAATATTGCCACTAAAGTTTTGTAGGTGCTAAAATGGCATGTTGACTTGGAATAATGTGCCTCCTATATGTTCTTATCACACTCAACTCCTATTGGAGCACACAAGTTTTTAAGGAGGTTTAACAAGTTGTACATAATTGTACTTAGAGGAAATATGAATGCATTTACATAAATATTGGGTCTATGGTATATTAACACTGTCAATTCAGTGTACCCGATGTCTAGAAGTGTCTAGGATAGTCAACAAGATTCTCAGTAGTGTGCAACTTAAGCAATCAACCACTCAATTGTAAGACATCCTCTTATTCTTGATCACTAATGGAACAACTATAAATAAGTGATTCACTTTAACTAGTGAATCATACAGTTCAATTGGGTTATAAGGTTTCCTTCCATCCATTGAGTATCTGACATTGTATATGCATGATTTACTGATTTCAAGGGTACAATATTCCCAGATTTGGGTTTGCACATTGTTTATGTTTATCATTAAGATGAATTCATGTTCTAGACCAAATGTGGCAACATCATTGCACATGCATTTCTACTCACTTTGACATTTGATTATATGCTACATAGTGGTTTCGAGTATCCTTGGTTGCTTGAAAGGCAATTTCAATTCGTTGTTTCAATCATGGTTTAGAATGTTATCTTCCAAAATAGCACCAAGTAGTTGATTTCTAATGCCAAATGTTATGTTCGACAAAAATATGGAATTTGGGGAAAAAATGTTACAAGTTGGGAAAATAAAAAATATGGTCTTATGCTCTCGGGCTTACTAAGGTTTATCTGTAGGGTTTAAAAAAAATAATGTCTTACTAAGGTTTATCTGCAGGGTTTTAAAAAAATTATGGGCCCAAGGCCCAATCTGAAAGCACCAAAGTCATTCAATTATCGGTCACACAACACAACACAACTCACAACACATAACAAAGATCATTGCCCAAAGTCAAGCACCAAATCACAAAGGGAGTATCCCACAAGGGATAGTGCTCAACGCATTGAGGAATATGCAATGGAGGGCGATTTTTATATGTGGGAATATGCTGAATATTGAGCACACAATTTAAATTCATGAAGTGTTCAAAGTTATTCACCATCCTCATTCTTTCCCTCGCCCTTCTCCTCTGCTTGTTCCCTCCTTCTCCCCTACGTGCTTTCCCTCCTTCTCCTTTGTGTGTGCCCTCTTTCTCCTCTACGTGCATGCCCTCCTCCTCTGCGTGCACCCTCCTCCTCTGTGTGTGACCTCCTCCTGGCATTCCCTCCTCCTCTGTGTGTGCCCTCCTCCTCTGCGTGCACCCTCCTTCACCTTGCGTGCATGCCCTCCTCCTCTTTACTCTGCGTGCAACTAATGAGCACGAGAGTGATCAATTCAAATGTATTTTTTTTTCAAAGCTTTGTTTTGTTATTTGTTTTTTTTTGGTTTTTATTTTTATTTTTTGTTTTTATTTTATTTATATACAATATAATTTATATATTATATAATATGTAATATATATATATATATATATATATATATTATTGTTCAACATGTCGTTGTAGGCCCTACATACCTAGAAACTTCCTTTAGGACCTAAGGCTTGGGTTTCCTCTCACGATCTTTTCCAAGGACCCAAGACGCATACCCAGTGCTCAAAATATCCTATTGGTGCCCATACTCCCACTTGAATGCCAACGATACCCTTGAGAGGTCGTCTATGGTGGTTTGAGGTGTCATTCATGAAATTTGAGTCCTAGAAGTTGCCTAAAACCTTGAGAGATTGGGTGTGTTAGTTTGAGGTGTCATGTTTGGCCATGGATGCCTATAAGTTTTGTACTTTGACTAAGCCTTGGGTTCCCCCCTCAACCCTATCAAGGCCTTAAGACCTATATCTAATGCTCAAAACCTTGTGAGAGAACTAATATCATTTCTTAGAGGCCAAGGATACCCCTCTGGAGTTTATGTGTGGTACTTTGAGGCATTGTTCATGGCTCTAGATGACTCAAAGCTTTCTTTAGAACCTAAGGCATGGTTTTTTTCCCTATATCATTTACAATACCTTGAGACACATACCTACTACTCAAAAACACCTAGTGGCACTGACATCCCAACCATAGGTTGGAATACCCTTAGAAGGCCTTGTGTGGTTATACGAGTCATCCTTATTGGCACTGGCTCGTTGAAAGCTTCCTTTAAGGCCTAAAGTTCATGTTTCCTCCCTTGACCATGTCAAGGCCCCGAGACCCATACTTAGTGCTCAAGAATGTTAGTGTTACCTATATACCTAATTGGAAAAGGATGCCTTCGAGAGGTCATTTGTGATGGTTGAAGGTGTCATTTATGGGAAGAATAAGAAGTGGGTTGAGAATAATATTGTAGCAATGACTCAAGAAACAACACCTCCCACCATGTATTACAAGTCTTGTGAGAGAAAGTGACACACCAAAACTGCTGGAAATTAAACCTTGATAAATGCCCCAAGCACTTATAAAAGCTAAAAGAAGAAGTAGTTTCACTACCATTCAAAATGAGGTAGCATTAATTAGTTTCACTACCATTCAAAAGGAGGTCACTATTTCTCGTGTCTAGTCCTAGTACAATTTCCTTGTAAAATTTGTATAAGATATTTGGAGAATGATAATTTTGAAGGTGCTAGGCCTATTCCTACACACCATGGCCAGATCACCTCTCATTGACAGTCTATGTATTGATCCATTTTAGTTTCGGGTTTGACCAATTCGCAAAATAGGATTTGGTCAATTACAATGCTTGAAGTGATCAATCCACAAAAGGGGATTGATGAGATGAATAATAACTCAATAATAAATATAACACTCTTTGTAGTTACAATATTTCAACAATAAAATCATGAATTCCATAATCTTTTAATCCTTATCCCTTATAACCTAAGCCCCAAAAATCTTCTAAAACCTATAAAATCTATAGATTGTCATACCTATTATCCATAATGTCCCCGATCAATAACTATAATGCCCAACCCATGTAATCATAAGAAACCTTAACCCTTATAACAATTAACCCTTATGCTTATATACCTTTATAACCCTTAACCTCTAACATATGACCTTATAACACTTAACCCCTATCATGATCAACCCCTAACTCTTATAATCCTTAACTCATGTAATCATTATAACACCTAATGGATTTCACTGTTATTACCCGTGTACTGCCTAACTGTTATAATGTATAACAACCATAACTCCTAACCTCTATTTTGTCCATCCCATGTAACATCTAACCCAAAACCCATTTAATGTATATAACCAACAATCCATAACCCTTATATTCATTAACCCTTGATACCCCCAACCCTTATAACTACTAAAATTATTATCACCGAAGTCCTTAATCCTTCTAACACCTAATGAATATAAACCCTAACTAACTCATTATACCCAAATCTTAAAACTCCTATGATGACTAGCAAGTATAATCTCTATAACCCTTAAAACCTATAACTCCTAACTACTAAAATGAACATCCCTTGTAACTACTATCACCACTAAAAAATATAACCCCTAAAATTTATAATACCTTGATTGTATAATGGATAAACCTTATAATTTCCATAATCATATAAACCCCCATTCTCATAGAACCCAAGACATTTAATCCCTAACTAATTTAAACCATAACCCTTATAATCATTGTCTCCCTCTACTCTTAACCTATATGACCTTTAACCCTTAAACCAATAACCCATATAACCTATAACAGCTAGCAAATAACAATTGTAATTAATAAAACTTAACAACTAATCCCTAATTGCTAACAATATTAATCAATACCACCTTTAATCCATAACCAATATAGCCTCTAACTAACCTTAACAACCCATATCACCCTTAAATAATATAAGTACTAATCCACCCCTATAAACCCCTACCCTTATGACACCTATAATCTCAAGTAACTTATATAACACCTAAAACCAACATAAATCCCACCCCCAACCATTATCCCTCGTAAATTTTATAACTCCTAACATCAAGATATTTATAATGTCACGCCCCTTAACATTTATATCCATTAGCCACTATAAATCCTAACTCATATCACCTCCAAAACGTCTAATAAATAATAAATTATTGCTATATATTCATAATCCTTGATTCTGATAACATTTATCACACAAAACCCTTATCTCTATAATGACTAATTTCCTCTAAAGCACTATCACGATTATCCCATATAGCTCGTACCACTATTTACTAGTATAACCACTAATTAACTCTTATAACCTCAACCCATTTTAATTGTATAACCCACAACACTTATAATGCTTAAAGTTCATAATTCATAAGCCCTACTATTTGCTACCCTTAACCCATATAACATTTAACCCTTATAACACCTAGCACATAACTTCTATAACATGTAACCCCTATCCCTTGTAAAAACTATAACCCCTAACTCTTATAACCTCAACCCATTTTAATTGTATAACCTGCAACACTTATAATGCTTAAAGTTCATAATTCATAAGCCCTACTATTTGTTACCCTTAACCCATATAACATTTAACCCTTATAACACCTAGCATGTAACTCCTATAACATGTAACCCCTATCCCTTGTAAAAACTATAACCCCTTAAAATGATTAAACCCTATAAACTTAAACCACTAACTCTTATAAATTATAAGATTCTAACTTCCATAACCTTATAATCCTTAACCATTATAACATCGACCCCACCTGATTCCCAACACCTATAAAATCTATAGAAATTTATCTCTATTATCCCTTAAATCTCCAACCCCTATCACACCCAACCCATGTAATATTAGGAAACCTTAACCCTGATGACTATTAACCCATTATGCCCAACCCTTAAATAACAACAACAACAACAACAACAACAACAACAATAATAACAATAACAATAACAATATATATTTTAAGTTCACGTCCATTCCAAACACCAAATTGGTGTGTGATATACCCTTGTTTGTGGGACAAGGTACTGATTGCTAAAATCTACGGACATGTACATATCCTACCCCCTTCCGGATTTGGAGATGTGACCTCCAAGAAGGAAACACATGTTCTTAACAATTAGGACCACTTGGGTTGTACTCCTATGACCATTAACAAGTATACCCACTATAACCATTAAAACCTATATCTCCTAACCCCTATAATGAATATTTATCATAATCACTATCACCACTAACAAATTTAATTCCTAACCTCTATAATACCTTACCCATATCATTCTTAATCCTTATAATTTCCATAATCATGTACTAAATCCCAGTTACCATAACTCCTAAGACATTTAACCCCTAA
>ML781090.1:2363521-2377984 GCA_009831015.1 Picea engelmannii | reverse complement strand
TTTCCCACTTCCTCTCTTTCCTAAAATCTCATTTAATTAAAGTTTTTAAAATAAATTCCTAAAAATTATTTTCCATACAAGTGTCACCCATCCCCTTCATTCCTCTATTATTTAATTTCTTTAATTTATTAATTATTTTATTTCTCTCACCCACCTAGAGTTACTCCTAGAATCACTCCTAGGTGTCCCCAAATTCCCTCACAGGTTTTAAAGGCTTTCCCTATTATGAAATTGCTAATTCAGTTTAAAATTAGAAAGCTCTTAAATGGTAGATTCTTTACTAAGTTGACTTTCCACTTTTTCCCTTAAGTTCCCCTTTTTCCCTTTTTATGTTACCTCTTTTTCCTAGTTTCCTATTTTTTTATTTTCCCTCTTTCACCTTTTTACTTAGAACTCAAAAAGGCAGGTGTGAAAATTAACCCCTTTTTCCCTTTTCTTATTTAATTAGTATATTTTAATCTATTAAGGTAATAAAACAATTAATTCCCTTTTTAAATTTTAATCCAACATAATTTTTATTTTTTTTGAATAAATTATATTTCTTACTTCATTCATGTTACAAGATTTAATGAAGATCATAATTATTACTTAAGTTGTTTTTGTTTTTATTATTATTATTAAAAAAAACATGTATAGAAGACAAGATTCTACCACTAGCGTAATTTAGACTTAGGCCTTAAATTTCATACTGGGCGACATTTAATTAGGGAAATTGTTTTTTTTTAATTACTTAACATATTATTTGTCTTAGGGCCATCTAGGTTCATTCCTCTATCACTAACAACGTGACGTGCCCTTTAGGACAAACTAGGTGCTCCAAGGGTGCCACTCGCCTCATCTCTTCCTTTGCGTGACGTGCCCTTCAGGACACACTACATGGTCCAAGGGTCCCACTCGACATTCTCCATTTTTCTGGTGCGACGTGCCCTTCAAGACGCACCACGTGCTCCAAGGGTGCCACTCACCTCTTGACTGATTTGGTAGACATCAATAACCCCTGGAGTCAACACTCTGCCAGGCGAACTTGTGGGAGACTAAGGGCTTCTAAGCAATAAGGCCCCCACCTTATTGGGCACCTGTTAGAATCATCGTGAACAACTGTCTCATTCTACCCTCACGGCATCGTGGGTCCTCTCGAACTAGGTAGTCGTTAACCTACAGTTCGAGCCACGACGAAAGTGCTAGTAGGCTATGGCAGGGTTGTTTTCCACACCTCTCCCTCAACATCTCTGGTAGTCATGCATGACCCCTTTACTCCATAAGTGATTCTGGTCGGCAAGCTATCGTCAGCTTGCATCATTAACAAGTAATGTCAGAATATATCCATGTCATATCATCCAATCAGATGCACTAATATCATAGTAAAAACAATCAAACCCCAATGGTATCACTCCCTGACTTGATTCAGAGTCCAAGGGGTTCCATCGATGCCTCGGCATCCTCTAGATCCATAATCCTGCAAACTCAGTAAAACCAAGTCAATAACACCTGTCTATGTCAAAGCGGTAAAACAACATGTCATCAACCCATAATGCCTCATAATCAAAATCAAAATTTTTAATAGCATAATAATCTAGATCACTTGCGAGCAAGTGTCCTTAAAGAATAAGTTTTCTCAGTGCGCTAGAGCGGGATGTTACATACACCTCCTCTTGGTATAAACTTTGTCCTAAAGTTTCACAGTATAAATGCCGAAATAAAGTGTATCACAGTATCATATGTCTATCTATCAAACAAAAATGGAAACTGTTAGCGCATATCATATGCTTCTTCTTAGGTCGTCGAGTACGAACTATAATTGTCCCACTGGACCTTGAATTGCCCTATCGCTCGACACCATAGATTTTGAATGCGATGATCCAAGATGCGGATTGACTCAGACGTGAGCGCACCCTCATTCGACACCCGCAAGGTGCTCAAGTCAAATCATCTAAAGGATCAATAATCATAAAGTCTGAACAGAGACATGAAATATATCAAGCATACACCTCAAGAATTGGGCAAGGATATTCATTAGGCCACAGGCTATAGTTTATCCCCCCCCCCCTGTTTTTTTTTTCCCAAACTAGATTAAACTCTTATGCGGTTTCAGCCGCAAAAAGACTCGATCGCCACAACGTAACTACGGTCGACATGACACACATCCTCGTAACTCTTCTGTTGATCCTATGATTTATTGATCCTTTGTCTTAAAGTTTTCATTTAATCTTCCAATTCTTGGATCGCTTCCAGTCCCACCTGGACCCTATCTGCAAGCCGATCCCAAATCAAAGGCGCCCGACATGGTTGCCCGAAAAGAAACTCAAAAGGTACCATCTTAATGGCTCTTTGGTAACTATTTTTATAACTGAATTCCACCAGTGGAAAAAATTCTTCCCAATGCTTTGGTTGGTCCATCACATACATGCGCAACATGTCCTCCAAGGTCTAGTTCATTCGTTCAGTCTGCCCATCAGTCTCTGGGTGATATGCAGTACTAAAGTTAAGTTGGGTTCCCAAGGCCTCTTGGAAACTCATCCAAAATTGTCCAGTAAACACTGATCCTCGATCGGATATAATCCTCCTAAGCATTCCATGCATCCTCACAATATCACTGATGAAAACTCTAGCTATCTCAGGTGCCTGATATGTCATACGCACAGAAATAAAGTGAGCACTCTTCATCAGAGTGTCTACTACTACGAAAATTGAGTCATGTCTCCTTGCCATCAATGGCAATCCAACAATAAAATCCATTGAAATAACCTCCCATTTTGATTCTGGAATAGCATGTGGTTATAGTAATCCTGTTGGGTGTCTATGTTCATCCTTTACCTACTGACATTCTAGCCATTTGGCCACATAGTTGACTATGTCTTCCTTCATTCCCTTTCAGAAGAATAAGGGTTTAAGGTCTACCCTCATCTTCGTGACTCCCGGGTGAGCCATGAAAACTGCTCTATGAGCCTCGCTTAGGATCAACATCCTCAACATGTCATTTGATGGTATGTAGATCCGATTTTCAAACCTCAATAAACCATCGCTATCAAACGAAAAACCTTCAAATCGTGGTACCATCATTGTGTTTTGTCTGATAAAACCCTTGAACTTGTTGTGCCAGGCATCAACATGCTGTAAAGTTAGAATATTTTCATGTAGATTCGTCTGAAGAGGTAGTACTGAAAGATGAGTGGTCTCCAACTCAATGCATCTGCCACTCGGTTCACTGTTCCTTTTATGTGGTAATCTCAAAGTTGTACTCGCTAAGCAATTTCGACCAACATCATTGTCACGCGTTCAGGTCACTTTATGTAAAGATGTGTTGTAGTCCACAATGGTCAGTCTTTAGTTTGAATTTTCGTCCAACAAGGTAGTGTCTCCAAACCTTCAAGGCATAAACAATGTCTAACAACTCCAAATTGTGCGTCGCGTAGTTCTCCTCATGCCTTCTCTGTTTCCTCGAAATGTAAGCAATCACTCATATGTCTTGCATCAAGACTCCACCTAAGCCTTCCTTGGATGCATCTATGCATACCAAGAAGTCCGCATCCATGTCAGGGACCTTTAGTATCAATGTTGTCAACAACTACTTGAGCCTCAGAAATGCTTCCGCGCATTTCTCGGTCCAACCAAACTTCTTAATTTTCTTCTGCAATTCCATGATCAGATTTGCTATCTTCGAAAACCGCTCGATGAACCATCAATAGTATCCTACTAAACCCATGAAGCTACACACTTCCAGAAAATTCATCAGCATAGGCCATTCCATAATTGCCTCGACCCTTTCTGGATCCACAATGATGCCCTCACTGGAGATGACATGACCTAAGTAGTGAATCTTTGATTGATAAAAAGAGCATTTGGACAACCTTCCATACAATTTGTGCTCTCATAGACAATGTAGTACCAAGCGCAAGTGCTCGTCATGTTCCTCCATCGTCCGAGAGTAGATCAAAATATCATCAATGAATACTTGGAAGAACTTGTCCAAGTACTCACGAAACACCCCATTAATCAATCTCATAAATACCCCTGAGGCATTGGTCAGTCCAAAAGGTAAAACAATAAACTCATAATGTCCAAATCTCATCTTAAAGGTGGTCTTAGGGACATCCTCCTCCTTGATCCGTAACTGGTGATATCCTGATCGCAATTCGATCTTTGAGAACAACATCACGCCCTTCATTTGATCGAACAGATCATCAATCCTCGGCAACGGATACGTATTCTTGATCGAGGCCTTGTTCAGTTGACGGTAGTCAATGCAGAGCCTCCACGACCCATCCTTCTTTCATATTAAAATAACAAGTGCACCCCATGGTGACACACTAGGACATATCAGTCCTCGGTCCAGCAACTCCTTTAGTTGCATTTTCAACTCTTGTAACTCTGGGGTCGACATCCGATAAGGCATTTTCTCTATTGGTTCAGTCCCTGGTTTTAGGTCTATGGTAAACTACAATTCCCTCTCTGATGGAATCCTGGGTAACTCCTCTGAGAAGGTGTCAGCAAACTCTCTTACCATCGGAAGATGTTCTACACCTTTTGCTTCTCATTTTTCTTTTAACGCAGGGATCGCATAAATCTTGCACCCCTTGTGCATGCTCTTTCGAAGTTGTAAGGAAGAGATGAACCTCAGGGAAACTCTTGGGTTTTGGCCTACAATCACATGTCTTTGTCCCTCGTCATCGACCAAGCTCAACCGTTTCATCTTACAGCTGAGTATCGCCTCATACAATTCCAACCAATCCATACCAATCATGACATCATAAGATCCTAAGATCATGACGCACAGGTTCTCCCTCATGAAAAACTCTCCCAGGTTAAGGGTAAATCCCGTAACCTTTCCTCTAACCTTTTGTTTGGCTCTCAAAGCCATCTCTACAAAGCTAAACTCATCCTATTCGACCACCTTTACCTTAATCCTTTTTAGCACTGCACCAGAATGAAACTCTCGGTAGCACCAGGATCTATCAAAATACTAAGGGTCTGGTCAGCGATAGTACCTGACGTCTCGAGCACAGTTGATTGATGCTCTTCTAGGCGATTATTCACCGCTGCATATATCCGATGGGCCTTGCCCATATCTCCCACGATAGTGGGTCCAAAGGATATGGATGCTCTGGTCCT
The DNA here is from genome assembly GCA_009831015.1 of Picea engelmannii. Taxonomy (NCBI): domain Eukaryota; kingdom Viridiplantae; phylum Streptophyta; class Pinopsida; order Pinales; family Pinaceae; genus Picea; species Picea engelmannii. The sequence goes on along the minus strand of ML781090.1, from coordinate 2,372,875 downwards.
CTCCACAGGGCAGTCACGCTGGTAGTGTGGCTCCCCACACATCCAACACCCCTTCTTCAGTCCAGTACTCCTAGTACCCGAAGTCGAAGATGAATTCTAACAATAAGGCCAAACTTGAACTTCTTGATCTTACGTTTCTGGGTAACTTGTGTGGAGCATATCAAGCAGCTCCAAAAGGGCCTCGTACTCAAGAATCATGTGGCTACCTCGTCGCAAGGCATTGAAATCGTTGATATGATGCTCAATGAATTCCTTAGAAACATACCTCTCCTAGAACCGTCCCTCGAATAGTTCCCATGACTGTCACGTTGTCGACGGCCAAGTTCAAAAGGGGAAGGAGCATCTTCCACCATAAAAGAGAGCTCCCCTTCAGTCGAAAGACCACCGTATGGACCTTCATGCTGGAGGTCATATATGCGAAGTGTGAAGCACACGCCTTGCTCTACAAATATTATTCGATGACACCAATGTCTGTGACACTCATGGACACTAGAACTCATCTCTCTCCAGATCTTAGAAGATGCTAACGGTACTAGCTATTGTACGTTGGGGACACTTAGGGGTGCCCTCTAAATGCAATCTCCATGAGGACACGTTAAGTTTTTTACTTATCGCAAGGGTTAATATTCACAGGCTCACTGCAGTGGAAAGCCTAGCGATCCACAGTCGCAGATTTGAACCCGCTCTGATACCATATGTAACAACCCCACCGTTACGACCAGAAGCGACATAAAAAAGAGATTTTTTTTCTCTCTTAGTGTTGCGTTAGGAAAATAACATCATACTAAGAGCGACATAATTGGCACATCAATCACATAATTTAGCGAAACAATAGTAATGCATCAATAATCGAATACGTCACAATGCCGACAAAATAACACCATGTACTACAACACGCATGGTGATGTATTAACTCATTAAATAACAACTGCTAAACATAGAGTCTACGATCTTCAATCTCAAAAATCCATTGATCCTAAGCATTGATTAATCAAGGCACAGGAAAAACATTCACATAACTCCCAAGAGACCATGCTAATCTGAAGGCACAAGCATTTATCAGTTAATTTTCGAGGCACAAGGCCCCGTCACAAAATATGGTCATCCGTAACAATTTTCATTATGCTCTAGAGGACTAATGTCTAAGAATGTCGATTATTACTAACTCCAGATGCACAAGGAGTTTAAGATCTAAGCTGTCATACAATGAAAACATCAATGTTTCTAGAGTTCATCTAGAGTTTATATCAATGAAAACTAAGTTTCCAACAATAATTGAATGAGGAAAATAATATTATCTATGTCCTAAAATATTTGGACAATTTTCGTTGATCACTATTTCCCTTGCATACCAATACATATTCCCTTTGTCTACCTTCTATATATGTTCCCTTTTTATATCATTCTCTTAAAATGTCTTTGTCTATGAAAAATATCCTTCTTCTGAACGCTTACTCTAATGATATAAACAAACTTTATCTTTTCAACATAATTAAATATGTAAAAACTAACCTTTCACCACATCCATCATCAATCCTTTTAAGAAATTTAACACATTATATACATTATATTAATTCAAATTTCAAATTTATTTTGACTAGCTCATTAATATATTTTCACTTATATCATTAAACATGTACTAACATAAATAATTCATAAAAACTCAAAACCTTATACTATTGTAAGACCAATGTATTTTTCATATCCCATATATTACCATGTAGAAAAATACAAAAGTACCACTTAGAAAAATAGTTATGTAGACATCCCATCTCTCCAATTTGGTAAGTGATATCTCATACCTTTAGGTTTACATAATTCTTTTAATAATTTGACATTTTTCCACTTAGTTTATCGTTTAGATACAGTGCAATTTTCCTTTATCCTTAGTAAAATTTAAAAAGAACAACAAAATAATTGCATAAAATAATACTCGCTATTCAATATCTATAACCTTAGATAATTAATGGGGACAACCATATAATTCCCTAATCCTTGAATGTCAAATTGAAACTTACTTAACACACTCACTATAACCTCTAAGTCTTAATTTAGCAGTACGTCTGTCTTCACAGGCTGAGCGCAGTAATGCACATGGAATCAAACTCAGAATACCTTAAGGAATTGAATGTGTCAGTTAAGCTGTGCATGGAGGCAGGTTCAGAAAGCAACCATAAATTCATTCAGGATGGGTGTGAAGGCCGGTTCAGGATGGGATTGAAGGTCATGCAACAAATAATTTCATTTAAAGTTTTCATATCTGAGATAATATTTGCGTCGAGAGCTTTACGAGAGAGAGAAATTCAAGTCTGAGGTTTCTCATCCTCTTTGCGGTGATCTTATGTTCTGTTAATTTAGGAATACTTTCTAACTAATCTGAAGGTATTTCGACTTCTAAATTAACAGACTCATATATCTAGTTTCATTCCTTTTCTACTATGTAATTTACTTTCTCTAACAGTTCACTCCTTCCATGGAATTTCTCTAGTTATTACAAAACGCTCTAGGATTTAATTCTGTACTAATGCTTTCTATCTCACCACAAATAAATTCATGCAGAAATGAAATGAATTCATTCCTATAGTTTACTGGGTTAGCATAGCACTAGGACCACAGTCTCCCTCGTAGTCATCAAGAGTAACATTTTGTGAATGGCATACACAGTGGCTCGAAGGAAAGGAAGAGTGGAAAGGGAGCTCCCAAGTTTGCAACTTTCACCGATCATAGTAGGATATATGCATTGAGAATGGTCATTCTTTTCCACCAATCTGAGTGTTCCTTCTAACAAGGAATTATTGGCTTGATGCCAAGAATTCATTTTGGCAAAAAAATCATTATAATACTTGCGAAGGATGTCCAAACCCTTTTTCAGCAATTGACTCGTAGTCTACATTCCGATCCACTTCATTACATAGGATCCCTTCAGTGATAGCATTTAGCTTTCAATTCATTGGATTCTTCATGCCCTTCTTGGCAATCTATGTACTTTGATTGGTGTTCCCAAGCATGTGATATTTTTTGAACCAAGGGTTGTTGACCTCTGCAGAAAAAAGTGTTTTTTTTTTTTTTTAACTTCAAAGGCTATTAAGCATGTTTGTGTATGGGGTTCTACCAGAGAATCCCCAAATAAAAATGTCCCACAATTTTCAATCCTAATATGATAAACAACCGGATTTAATAAAAACCATAATTGCAGATAAATATGTACAGCGCGTCTAAGATAATCTTTCGATAGTGAAAAACCTTGACAATGTTACCTCTAGTCCTTCTACTTGAACCTTATTATGCAAAAAGAAAGTTCTATGCAATTCAGTCCAAGTCATTCCTTCGAAGCCATTCTAGCAAATTTAATATCAAATTCTTGTGAATTTAAACTAATTTACTTCTACCAAAATTCGGGCGAAAATTGCTTAGTTTTGAAAACCCAATCCATCAACAGTAAAATTAAAAGTAAAAGTAAAATCGTTGGCTGTCATTCAAGTGTATCACGAAGGCTGAGGTCATCTTCAATAATCAATGTTCAGAAAAAGGCAGACTAGAAGTGAGGAAAAGCACACAATAAATCACCTGGAGAAGCATTAAAAGCTCGGTCTTAAATCATTTCCAGGAAGGGTATTAAAACATTGAGTTACTTTGCCAGGAATGCATCAAACATAGGGGTCATACATAGAGGATGAAATTGATTCACCAAGGGAAGGGTAATACAATCACCAAGGAAATCGATCACAACAAGGTGCAATGACCATCAATCAACCAAGATCAATCAGAAGGGGTAGACGGCTGAAGGGAACTTCCTTCACTCACCATCCTCGCACAGAAAAGAAGGGCGTTGAGATCCATATATCTTTTAACGCTAAGGCGACAATCGTAGATCAGGCTCCTGGATGACTTCTCAGGCGAGGACTGACGAGCTAGGGACAAAGGATAAACAACCTCAAGGTCACAATCAACACCACAGGGCGGCCACGACATGCGGGAAAACAAGGCCATAGGAGACGACAACAAAAGAGCTAGGCTAAGAAAATTTCAGCCATCAATCTAAACATCCAAACTACTTACATAATCAACATGCAGATCCAATCATAAAACCTACAACATTCTACCATTCAATGAAGAAAGCGTATCGTTGCCTGTTTGCCCGCTCCGAGTGATGTCCGTGTGCTCCGTGCAACTCCTTCTTGTCAACCGTCGAGACTTCACCGATACCTCCCAGCCAATGCTAGGGGTACTCTTATTCCCCCTTAGCCCCTCGAGCCGCAAAGGGGCCACGGACACCATCCAAAGATCTCGTCTAGCTCCTAGCTCATCTTGTAAGGCCGAGCTACCACTCCTCTCTGAGCTGGGTATCCCAACTCCCACAAGTAAATCAGTCAAGTAGATAATTCTGCAGCATAACGTTAAGCAAACATAAGATGATATTTTCTCCTTCTCCTTCCTTCATTATATAGAATTTCCCACTTCCTCTCTTTCGTAAAATCTCATTTAATTAAAGTTTTTAAAATAAATTCGTAAAAATTCTGCTCTGTACAAGTGTCACCTATCCCCTTCATTCCTTTATTATTTAATTTCTTTAATTTATTAATTACTTTATTTCCCTCACCCACCTAGAGTTACTCCTAGAATCACTCCTAGGTGTCCCCAAATTCCCTTATAGGATTTAAAGGCTTTCCCTATTATGAAATTTCTAATTCAGTTTAAAATTAGAAAGCTCTTAAATGGTAGATTCTTTACTAAGTTGACTTTCCACTTTTTCCCTTAAGTTCCCCTTTTTCCCTTTTTATATTACCTCTTCTCTAGTTTCATATTTTTTGATTTTCCCTCTTTCCCCTTTTTACTTAGAACTCAAAGAAGCAGGTGTGAAAATTAACCCCTTTTTCCCTTTTCTTATTTAATTAGTATATTTTAATCTATTAAGGTAATAAAACAATTAATTCCGTTTTAAAATTTTAATCCAACATAATTTATTTATTTTTGAATAAATTAAATTTCTTACCCCATTCATGTTACAAGATTTAACGAAGATCATAATTATTATTTAAGTTGTTTTTGTTTTTATTATTATTATTAAAAAAAAAATTTATAGAAGACAAGATTTTACCACTAGGGTAATTTAGACTTAGGCCTTAAATTTCGTACTGGGTGACATTTAATTAGGGAAATTGTTTTTTTTTTTAATTACTTAACATGTTATTTGTCTTAGGGCCATCTAGGTTCATTGATCTATCATTAACAACATGACATGCCCTTCAAGATGCACTAGATGCTCCAAGGGTGCCACTCGCCTCATCTGTTCCTTTGCGCGACGTGCCCTTCAAGACGCACTACATGCTCCAAGGGTGCCACTCACCATTCTCCATTTTTCTGGTGCAATGTGCCCTTCAGGACACACCACATTCTCCAAGGGTGCCACTCGCCTCTTGACTGATTTGGTAGACATCAATAACCCCTGGAGTCAACACTCCGCCAAGTGAACTTGTGGGAGATGAAGGGCTTCTAAGGAATAAGGCCCCCACCTTAATGCGCACCCCTTAGAATCATCGTGAGCGACTTTCTCAGTCTTCCCTCATGGAATTGTGGGTCCTCTCTAACTAAGTAGTCGTTAGCCTACAGTTCGAGCCACGGTGGGAGTGCTAGTAGGCTGTGGCAAGGCTACTGTCCACACCTCTCCCTCAACATCTATGGTAGTCATGTGTGACCCCTTTACTCCATAAGTGAGTCTGTTTAGCAAGCTATCGTCAGCCTGCATCATCAACAAATAATGTCAGAATATATCCATGTCATATCATCCAATCAGATGCCCTAATATCATAGCAAAAGCAATCAAACCCCAATGGTATCACTCCTTGACTCGATCCGAAGTCCAAGGGGTTCCATCGATGCCTCGACATCCTCTAGGTCTGTAATCATGTACACTCAGTAAAATCGAATCAATAACACCTGTCTCTGTCAAAGCGATAAAACAACATGTCATCAACCCATAACGCCTCATAATCAAAATCAAAAGTTTTAATAGCATAATAATCCGGATCACTTGCGAGCAAGTGTCCTCAAAGAATAAGTTTCCTCAGTGTTCCAGAGCGGGATGTTACAAAAATTTGCAAAAAAATGTCTTGCAAAATAGTGTGGAACCTGATCATTCCATGACAATTTCCTATATGCCGCCAAAAATATGTTATACAAATGACCGACAAAGTCAGGGTTCTTAAAATACTGTTCCTTCAACATTTTTCGCTTTGGGCCCTCTTTGAAATTGAACATGGAGATGGTGTCTTCTTTCGAAACTCTATTTTTTACTGTCTCCCATTTATCAAGACCCATCACCTCTAACTTTCGCCACCTCATTAGATCGACGAAACTGTCAGTGGTTGGCCCCATCTTCTGATATGCATCCATAAAGTTTTTTAGTAAATGAAAAAAAAATTGCAAACTTTGTTTTCTCTCCTAAGGAAGTTCCAATACCACCAAATCATTTTCCAACCTCTCTTTAACACTTGAGCATCGCTCAAGCGTCATTTCTTCTATATTCCCTTCCCAGGGAAGTTCATCGCCAACTTCTGAAGGATAGGTGGATGCCGGCGTGTAATCTTTTGTTTCTTCATAATGCAACCTCCTAAATCCACCTTCACCCTCTGCACGACATTTGAATCTTCGTGACAACCACTCTCATTATTTCCCCTTGCTCTAAATTGATTTCCTACACACACATTTGAAAGTAACTTCAAGATTTAACCTCACATACATTCAAATACAACAAAAATAAACAAAATTTAAGAAACTTACCAGAAATATTCTCTTGTCCAGATATTTTCACTACATTCTCAGGTGTAGGAGTGTTGATGTGCAACCTATCTAAGAAGGTTGCATCCATAACACTGGTTTGAGCAGGTTCTACAGCTGGTCTATTTATAGACTCATTTTAAAATCTCCTCTGACGAGATTGTTGGTGCTCACTCAGAGTCTCAGTTGAAGAAGGAGTTCTTGTTCTTCCTTCTTGAGAATGCCTAGAGCATTTGCGAGGAATGTTTGGATAATCTTATGTCAACATCACTCCTTAATATCTATCCACAATGCAAAGTTTATTAAAAAAAATCCAGAGATGTACAAACAAAAGAAATTAAAAACACATAGATAAATCAAATTTTTAAACAATCAAGCCACAAAGGTACTCTCTCATTAGAAGGAACAAATACTGGTCATTCATCCATGAATCAATCAACTAAAAGATAAGTAAGGGGTCCATAGACATCATGGTAGGTTCTTATCCTTCACTCATCATCCATGCAGAGAAAAGCAGGGCATTTGAATCTATAGGTCTTTAAACACCGAAGTGACGACTATCGATTCGACTCCTGGTCGACTGCTCAGGCATGGACTGATGACTAAAGGGATAAGTGACAGAAGATAAAACCACAAACTTTTCACAATAATCAATAAAACCCACACATAGAAGTCATTGAAATTAAAAGTTGGGTTCACCAAGGGACTGTCATTCCACTGAGAGGTTTATCATTCACAATCCACATCAAAGAAGAAGACACAAAAACTAAACATTCAGCCATGATTCAATCAACTAAAAGATAAGTAAGGGGTCCATAGACAACATGGCAGATTCTTATCCTTCACTCATCATCTATGCACAGAAAAGCAGGGCATTTGAATCTATAGATCTTTAAGCACCGAAGTGACAACCATCGATTCGGCTGCTAGCCGACTGCTCAAGCAAGGACTGATGACTAAAGGGATAAGTGACAGAAGATAAAACCACAATTTTTTCACAATAATCAATAAAACCCACACATATAAGTCATTGAAATCAGAAGTTGGGTTTGCCAAGGGACTGTCATTCCACTAAGAAGTTTATCATTCACAATCCACATCAAAGAAGAAGACGCAAAAACTAAACATTCAACCATGATTCAATCAACTAAAATATAAGTAAGGGGTCCATAGACAACATGGAAGATTCTTATCCTTCACTCATCATCCATGCACAGAAAAGCAAGGCATTTGAATCTATAGGTATTTAAACACCGAAGTGACGACCGTCAATTCCACTCCTGGCCGACTGCTTAGTCAAGGATTGATGACTAAAGGGATAAGGGATAGAAGATACAACAACAATATTTTCATAATAATCAACAAAACCCACACAAAGAAGTCATTGAAATTAGAAAGTTGGGTTCACCAAGGGAAATCAATTCAGAAAAACAACAAGCAAGTGGATTCATTAAAAGTTCCCTATGTTTGGATCCACTAGAAAACGTATTAGAACATTTCTTTAATATTCCTTAAAATTTCCCTGTGGTTGGATCCACAAAGACTGCATATAATGTAATGCATTAGAATCCCCAAAACAAAGATTTTAATCTTCATAACATCACACAAACTTGTTTTAATCACAACGAGGTGAAGGTTTTGCCTGAACATGGATTATATGCCATTGCTTTAAACTTCCCATTAGCATTGTTTAAATGTCAGAGTTTTTATAATAATTTCTTTATTGTCATGTTAAATGGGATGGGTTTGAGGGTTGTTTGTATTCCTAATATAAATTAAATTATGATGAGGTGGAGCAAATGTAATTTTGCTATATTATATATTTGTATCACTTGAGAGATTTAAGTACAAATTGTTGGATAGTTGTGGATATAGTTGAACTAAATACATAATTTTGAAATATTTTATGATGACCTAAAGTTACATAAAGGGACCTAATTTTACTATAAACTAAGGTATTTCCACTAAGGGATACATAAAGAGACCTAATTTTACTATTAACTAAGGGATTTCTACTAAGATATTTATACCTAATTGTTACATAAAGGAACCATATTTCCACTAAGGGATTTCTTAACTATAAACTCCCTAACTCCCTTGCTTGATATAGTTTCCCCATTAAGAGAATGACTAAAACTAGGTACCTAATGTACAAGCACAAGAGACTACTAACATGAAAGAAAATTTGCTACCTATTGCTTAATGGGGGTTGGCATAAATATTCCAATTCTTGGCTAAATCATTTGAGAATGGAGAAGGAGATCACTCTACATAACATTGATATACCATTAAAAATACTATTAAATATAAATTCAATGAAATATCAATTTACTTATGAAGAGTTTTTGTTAACTAGAAGTTAGGGATAAAATGTTATTTCTAACATAAAAACTCCCATATGATATGGGTTTTCATTAGAAAATGTTTCTACTACGAGTGGATATATCACTAGTGTTAGGTCACATGGTCCTCATAACATTATGATTCCTTGTTTCCTCACATAGTTCCTACCATGTTTAAATTATGCCTACATATCCAACACAAATCCAATAAGTTGTCAATTTGAAGTAATATTAT
>ML781090.1:2319697-2348307 GCA_009831015.1 Picea engelmannii | reverse complement strand
GTTGAATTTAGGATGCTCACCATAATTAACTCCACTATTAGAGTTAAATCCATTTGAAAAATTCTTATTATCAACAATCTGTTCAACATGAATACTACCTTTATTTTCATAGGTTCCTAGCATTTTCATATATCCTTTAGGGAGTCTCTCATATAGAACCTGAAGGATTATGGTACTCCTAGATTTTTTTTATTTCTTATTTATTTTCATCCATCTTACTTTTCATATTATCCATATTGTTTTCCATTTATTGAATTTGTCTTTGAGAGTTTACCCAATTATTAGACCTGTCACTCAATTCATTAAGTTGTTGCTCCAATTTGGAAATTTTGTTATGTATGTCCTCATTTTCTTCTTGAGTCACAATGAGACTTCTGGAGGTTTAATATGTGTTGTCACCTTTTTTGGACCCATATAGAGTAATAATAAAAATGATCCTCTATTCTATATTTATCACAAATTTTGAATCACCAAAAACAAATCTTCCAAAAAAAAGTGATATCAATTGTAAGTTACGTACCTTTTAAAACCTTAATTTGGAGTTTGTCCTCCTCGTTGACCTTCCTTCTGGTGTATCTCTAAAATTTTGGCCCTTATGATTATGGAATTTAATTTTGTAGTCCTATGATATGTTCTCTCTTCAATTCCACATGTCTGATTATAATTGGATGTGCCAAGTGGAAGTTATGGTAACTTCCCCACACCTTGTTGATTTTTGGCCTTTCCAGGAGAGAGAAATTTTACAATGCGCCACATGCAAAATATTTGATATCGGATTCTGAAAATTATACACAAACTACTAGAGACTATTAAATTTCCAATGCAACTGGTCTCACTCAATTTGGATCCTCATTGAAGAAGATACTATTTTACCTCAAACACCTATTTGAGACTAGTTAATAGGACTAGTTTGATACCCTATCTTCCACAAGGTGTATCTCCAAACATATGAATACCCAGAGGTAAAACTTTTACCACATATACCTTGATATTTTCTCAAAATAACCTCTGATTTTCATGGTCGAAATCATCACAGAAAAATGTTATAGCGAAAATTCTAAGATGACTTTCTTGGAGAAGAAAAAACCTAGGATCAATGAGCTTTGATACCAAATGTTATGATACAACACCTTAAAAATTATAAGAAATCAATAAATTACAATCCACTTCGAGGGAGAAGCCTCCTTAACAAAATATCGACTTCAGAACACAATATGATTTCAGATAAGATCATCCTAATACCAAATCTCTTTTATATGTATATATATATATATATATATATATATATATGAGACAAAGGGTTACAATTATGATGAAAGGGTCCAATGAAGGGTTCTAGCCAACCTACTATAAATGTAATAATTGAATATCTAGGGCTTAATAAGGGGTTTTATACATAACATGGGGATTTTTCTAGGGATTAACAGGGCACGAAACTAATTAAAAAAGATAAATCATTAAGTGTCATTGTAATAGGTGATCCATAGATGATTATAAAAGGGTTACGTAAGCTCATTAAAAAATGAAACCCAAACTTCAAAGGATTCAAAACATAATCATAAATGAGGAGAAAAATTTCAAGTTTGTGGACTATTGTCATCTCTATCGAAGGAAAAATAGAGAAGTTGATCACCTAGCCAAATCTGCTAGGAAGCTGGAGCAGGGGACTCTACATATAAATGAGGCTTCATCATTGACCCACTTACCTTAGCCAAATGATTCAAGGATATAAAAAACTATCATGTCTCATTAATAAAATGGGAATCATATCAATTATTAAGAAAAATTATGGTTTAGGAGGGGATGCGACCCCATCCTCCATCTGCATTGAGATTAAAAACATCATCACATCCATATAAACATCTAGCACATGCTTCATAAACCCTTAATGACACATTCCTCCCACTCAGCACATGACGTCCTCTCCTCGTGCGGATAGCATTAAACGTGAACATGGTTGTATGATGACAGTGTATGGGATAATTCATTTGCCCATCCTCAAAACTCTTAGCTTCATCCCCTTCCACTCCCTCTATGACTTATTATGCACGATGTATGCAACAAAACCATTAGAAATGGATTTGAATTACTTCAACATGTCATCATTAATGTTCATGGAATCATATCTCCTCACATGTGCTTCTTTAGAAGCCAAGAATCTGACATATATTCACGAAAATATAAAAGAAATGGGTCACAATTGGGATTTGCTTGGTATTTTATTTTTCTCCTGTCTCAATAGGTTTATCTGTTGCCTTCATTCTCAGTCCAGAGTTGTTAGCCCCTGGTTGAATTCAATAATGTGGTGCAAGCGTAAGCCTTTGTGTAATTGAAACAATTACATAATGGACGATATGAAGAGAAAAATGAAGATTCGACGACAGGAGCTAGTGGCTCTCCTTGGTTCCAATGCCCAATTGGAACATAAGTTGTAGGATAGGGAAGATAGGAGGGACAAGGAAATGGAAATTGTACTCCAAGAGGTCAACAAACACACTGAACATATCCAGTCTCTCAACAGGACTATCTAACACAATCAATCAGGCGTCTCAATGCAACATAATCCAATTCCCTTTGAAGGCCCGCATGATTCCTATGAAGTTATACAACCCATGCTTATCCATCCTAGACACGACATCCCAGAGGGCATCCAAGGAATGGTTGACACTGAGCTGAAGCTCAATTAGATCATGTTTTTTATGCAATGTAAATTTGTGTTTTTTTCTTTTTTCATATGTAAAAATATATACAAGGAAGGATACTTGTAGTCCTTTTGTAAAAAATGTTGAGGATATGGTTCCACTAAGGAATAGTAAGGCCCTTTATTTGTTGAAGGCTAAATGGAATTTTGAATTATTGTATACTCTAGTTTTTCCCTCTACAGAGCCCCTTTTATAATAAAAAAACTAATACTTTCTGTTAAAAATAAATAAATAAATTGATTTAATAGTAAAATTAACGTCATTATGCCACTTAAATTTAATAGTAAAATTGATGTCATTATGTCACCTAAATTTAAATAATTAAGAGGAAAATGCTATAATTAAGGATTTTGAAACTATATTTAATTAGTATTATAAAATTAAATTAGATTTAAATATTTCAATGTGTCAAGCATTGCTTTCAACAATAGATGCATTGATCTCAATAATAGATGCATTGATCTCAACATTAGATGCAATGATTTCAACATTAGATGTATTGTTGTTAGTGTAGGTTATGGACATACCATTTAAAACATGGTTAAAATATTGAAACAATATAACAATATTTCAATGTGTGAATAAAAATAGTGGTAAGTGTGGGGTTATATTCACATTAGATTTCAATATTTCAATGTGCTCAATTGATTTCAACATTAGATGCATTGATTTTAGTTTAACGGGTGGATATACCATTTAAAAGCATGGTTAAAATATTGAAAGAGTAAAAGAAATATTTCAATATGTGAATAAAATTAGGGGCATATTAAAAATATAAAAGTTATATATCAAACTTGTATAAATTAATAAAAAAATTAATGGTAAAATTAATGTCATTATATTAATAACTTAAATTTAAATAAAAATATTTCAACTAAGCATTTTGAAATCATTTTAAATTAATATTAAAAAATTAAACTAGATTTGGATATTTCAATGTGGTGCATTTATTTCAACATTAGATGCATTTCATTTATTCTAGGTTGTGGAGATACCATTTAAAAGGATGGTTAAAATATTGAAAGTGTAAAAACAACATTTCAATATGTGAATAAAATTAGCCTAAACAAGTGTGGGGTTATATTTACATTAAATATTTCAATATTGATTTCATGAATAGATGCATTGATTTGAACATTAAATACATTTCTTTTAGTGTACGCTACAATTTATGGTTATTAGAATATTGAAATAGTGATCGGATTAATCTTATCCATAAACATATATATAATGTTGATGATTTATAAAAAAAATTGACCACCCACCACTTTAACCATCATAGATCTATTTTAACCATTGATCTATCAAAGGCACTAAGGAGGTGAAAACCATATTTAAAATGCAAAACTTGAAAAAAGGTTAAAAGTTAACTCTTGATCTATCAAAAGCCTAGAGGAGATGAAAACCTTATTTAGAGTGCAAAACTTGAGAAAAGATTAAAGGTTTGCATCTCTAAAAACTGAGTTAAAATGAATCCATACTATTATATAATCAACTATTTAATATAATGTTCCCATTATTTATATTTTTTATTATAAAGAGTAACAAAAAAAAATCATATTTTATTTTTAAACTATAATAATTATATTATTATAATAATAATAATTTATTTTTAAGGTCACGACCAAGCCACACCAAATTGGTGTATGAGACCCCTTTGTTTGTGGGATAAAGGCCCCCCCTATATAATCAACTATATAATATAATGTTCTCATTATTTATATTTTATATTGTAAAGAGTAAAAAAAAACATGAGATTTTATTTTTAAACTATAATAATTGTATCTATTTTTTTTTAACATTCATTTTATAAACATATAAAATTTCAATTAATTAGATAATTTAGGTTTCAAATAAAATATTATTTAAATTCAAATTCAAATAAAAAGTTATATAATATAAAAAAATCATGAATTAAAAAAAAAAATCAATATTAAAATATAATTTATTATTATATATATATATATATATATATATAATTAAATAATAGCTTTAAAATAAGATATAAATTTAAATATGATGATGATGATGATGATTAATGTCCAATAAGATCTAATTGGTCTATCGGGCCTTAAGAGGGTAAGTGATTACTTGTGATTCTTTAGAATTTTGTTTCTATGCTCGAAAAAGATTAAGAAAAGCTTTCCAAGATCACCATACTTTTGTTGAGTTAAGAGGTTAGGAAGGTTGGTAGTGTGATCAATATTTTGAAAATGAGATCTAATAAGATATAAACACATAACATCAAACATTATTTTAAAATTTTATATTAATTATCTTTTCCTTATGTGTTATGACAAATTGTCACCTTAATAAGAACTACTTAATTAATTGGTTAGTTATAATTGTGGTTATAGTTAATTGTGAGATAGTTACTAGTAAAATTAATTAGAACTACTTAATTAATTGGTTAGTTATAATGGTAGTTGTAGTTAATTGTGAAATAGTTACTACTAAAATTACTATGAGACAAAAAAATTTATCCTTTATGAAAATGGTCTTAATATAGAGAGAACCCAGCATAGAGAGAACCCAACATAGAGTCCTTCACCACTTCATTGGACATCATTGTGAGGTCCATAGCATGTGCTCAAGGGAAATTAACTTATATTTGTCAATACAGGGCTAGAATGTATGAGTTTTAGCACACTTGACTAGATAGAGACAAAGTTCGATATTTGGGTATCTCAAAACAACAATTGATGTCTCTTTTTATTGATCCCCAAACTAGAGAAGAACCACCTATCAACAAGAAACACATTTGCATTGACTAGTGCATCCACCTGCAAATTAGTCAAAACTAGAGGGATAGGTGGTACATGGTATTTGATAAACCTCCCTGCAATAACAGGGAGGTGCCTTTATATATTCTGAGAAAATTATGGGAAAAAATTATTATAGGTCCGCATAGGACATNCAAATTAGTCAAAACTAGAGGGATAGGTGGTACATGGTATTTGATAAACCTCCCTGCAATAACAGGGAGGTGCCTTTATATATTCTGAGAAAATTATGGGAAAAAATTATTATAGGTCCGCATAGGACATAGAGCATGTTAGGCGCAATCCCATGTTAGATCTTTGACCCAAGATGAAGGCCTAACCCCCTGCCCAACATCCTCCTATTACATAGAGCTTGCAGTGGGTACAAGTATCTATATAATCATTGAATCGGACCCTAGTGCAACATGGTATATTTGTTGCATTATCTCGACAGGAGATGCCTGCCCGTGACATTGATAGAGGGGTCAGAGCTTCAACCCGTACAATAGAGTGAAGTAAGGATAGAGAACATGGACATAACAGTTCTCCATGTGAACCTCACAGATGCTCTAGTTGCAGGAAGACCTGCTATGGGCCTATGGAGGCCAGTCAATTGTAGAGATTCATGAAAGATGTTAGCATCTTAACCATCTCTATGTTCTATCATTAATAAAAGGATCTCTCATTCTCATCCATATTTTGGATTAATTTATTATTTTGATAATGTTATATGTATGTTATTCTAAATCTAACATTGAATATGAACCGATTACAATTAGTTAGTTAGCGGATAACTACTTTTTGTAGTTGTATCTTTCTTTATTTGCAGGACTTTCAGAGGGTTGTTGAGAAGAAATTCCATAGAGAAAGACATCGAGTGAGATATTCTCCAAACGTAGTATTCCAGGTGCACTCTTCTTCTCTTTTCCTGAAAGTTAGTTATTGCAGGGAGTTATTCATAATTAATTGTTTAATTAGAGATTGAGATAAGTTTTCTTGGGTTCTAATTTGTTGTGGTCTTCACCCAAATACCAAAGGGAGTGATTTCTCATAACAGACTTGAGGACTCCACTGGGGATTCTCCATTTTTGGGAGGTTAAGGGTGATTTCTTTTTTTTCATTTTTGTTGAAAGTTTTTTCTTTGTTTTAAGAACTCTCCAAGTCTGTACAATCCTACACAATCCTTATACTTCCCTTTTCTCTCTTTTTGAGGGGATTTTAAGGGTGTACGCGGGTTTACATACGTAGCTATTGTACTTCATAGTCACGTACATGTTCTGAGGAAGGGTTTTTATCTTTCTAGCCTATTGGAATTCAGTTTGTTTGTGATATGACATCTTTGTGGGTCTTTTGTGAGTCTGTAGAAGTGTTTTTTGGTCCCAAAAATATGTTTCTTTGTTTTCAAGATTGCAAGAAAAACTTAAATTTTTAGGTCAAGTTTTGTGTTTGTTAAAAAGTGTTTTTGTTTCATTTTATGGTTTAGGGTTTCATAGAGATTAGTTGGGTATTTCTTACACTTTGTTTCCTATTAGTACAATGGTTCATTAGGTGCACAGTAATCTATTTTGTAGTCTTTATCCCCCTGTACCTTTCTTGCTTTCTTGTTTTGATCCAAAATTAAAGTGTAAGAGTGTATGCTTTTGAACTTATTCCCTTTCCTTTTGTATTATCATTTTTGAAAAGAAAAGTCCATCGTAAACATTTTTTCTTCTTGGATTTAGTCTTGTGCTTTAAAAAAAAAGAAAATTTTGTTTCAGTATCCTTAGTAAAAGAAAAGAAATCCAGTATTGCAAAGTTCTTTTGCACTCTGTTCTGCATTTCCTTTAAAGAAACATCTTAGATTTGCATTGCAAAGTGGTTTAAGATCTTGCATACAATAAAAAGTGACTTGTTTTCATTTTTGAAAAAAATATAAAAGAAAGAGTTTGTTTTCATTTGATTTGAAGCGTTGTTACACTCATTTTTCAATGAAGAAACTGCATCATGCATTTGTATTCT
Source organism: Picea engelmannii (assembly GCA_009831015.1). NCBI lineage: Eukaryota > Viridiplantae > Streptophyta > Pinopsida > Pinales > Pinaceae > Picea > Picea engelmannii. Next base: position 2,340,845 of record ML781090.1, on the reverse strand, counting down.
TAATTGTTTTTTTGTTGTGTCTGTCAAAACACCATTTAGTTTTATAAGCACCCCTTTGAGTGAATAATAGTCCCATAAAATGAACACTAACTAAAATTTATCATAATTTTTCATTTTAAAGGGTGAACAGACTAGTTGTAGGTTATGGCCTTGGTTTAGGTTGGAGAGTTAATTTCTCCAAGGCCAGAAAACAAACGTAGGAGTCTGAGCTAGGGATAGTTAAAATCCAATTGTCGTACAAGTATAGCTGAGAATCTCCTCTAACATAAGAGTTAAACATGAGGTCTCATGAAGAAGATTTGATGAGATAACCCCTCTGAATCTTAACTGAGCATAGCGAAGATATCATATATTGGGGGGGTTTCCTAAAGTCTCACATACTAATTTGGCATCATTCCTCTGTGAATTTTTAACCTGGTTGAGGTTTTCCTGAAGTGATGTTGGCCCTCTCGGTGTAAGTCCTCTGGAAGATTTTAACCTAGTTTGATATTTTATGAAGTGACACTGGCCCTTTTGTAGAGAGTCCTCTAGAGTTTCAGGCTTAGTTACCCTTCCCATACGTTCTATCTCGATTATTGACTGTACCCCTCAGACTTTGACTATGAGGTGGTGACCTTAGTTTCTTTTCCTAGGGATATCATAGGTGACTATGGGGGGTTTCTCGTGGTACTTAGGGAAGAATTCGTATCACACTTTCCAGTACTATAGGAGGGTGTGAAGCATGGGTACTTGCAACAAATAAGGTTGGTCAGTGGATAATAGGATAACTTCTTCTCACTCCTTCGTTCATTAGTCCACAGGACTTAATCAACCCATGCCTTCATCCAGAAGGTCCTTACCTTACCTTGTTATTATTGTGATCTCAGGACCTAATCTACCTGATTCGAGATATTAGCAAGGTATTTTGTGTCTGTTGTTGCGATTTATTTAGTGGTGTACTTAGTGATTGTAGACTTGCTTAGGAAGGCATGTACGTAGTCACCTAGAGTTGACAACTCAGAGTGGTTGACTAACCACCTTGTTGGTCGAGAAGAATTCAAGGTATTCCACCTATTGAAGAATGAATGAACCCTCCACCACCTCCTTTGAGGCATCAACTTGATCAATCCGGTGCATTAGTAGAGATTGATCTAGTCGAGACCATTCATATGAAACCGATAGAGAATAATATTTCTTTGTTGGAGATTGTAATAGTAACTGATCTTGGGGCCGAAGAATTCACTCCACCTTCCAACTCTTTGTTAATTGGGCCTTATGATCTATTTTTCATACAAGTTCTTCCTCCTAGGTCAGAATTTGCTGATAGTAGCCCTACTCAATGGGCCACGATGAAAGGCACTCCAAAAGTGTCTAGTTCAGGAGCTATTGTAACTTCCAACTCGACAATCATTACCATTGGGATATTTCCCTCTAACACATTGAATCAAAAAACCAGTGTGGTTCAATCCACTATTGTCGCATCTATCAACAACTCTGGTCCACTGGTTGTTGGTTCCACCCAACCTTTTGGTGTGGCTATATAATTACCTTCAATAACTAATGTTTTATCATTCGATATGCCATCATTGGACATGCTAAAGGCGTTGACTATGTCTCAGTGAACATCCCAAGTATCTAATGTTGATTCAGTGAATTCCTCTATTCCCTACCAAGTTGTTCCTTGGGGCAGAGATCATATCCCTCTGTAGTTCCCATCCGTCAGGAGTGAGACTCCCCTATATTTCGTTTCTAACCCCTTTGGGGGATGGGGTTCTTATGGGTAGTAGATTCCAATCTACTAGCATGCCCTCCACCTCGATCTCGTTCACATTATATGGTGGGTTTGAGAGTAATTATTTCACCACATCTCAAGTGTAGGCAGGGGGTATCCCCTTCCAAGCTCAGTGGAATCCTATGCAAGGTTATTTCCCTTTGCACAAGTTTCCATCATGGGGAAACCCAATTCTCGTTCAGTTGAACCCAATGTAGGGAGGTTTTCACTCGCAAGGAGGATTCAAAAGGGGAAACCCTAATTTTTCATTTGGGAATTAGATAGGTGGGAATTTTCTTCTGTTTAACCATAACTAAGGGTTTACCCAAGGCTCTAACTCATTCGCAAACTCTTCCTGAAAACTTGGTTCTAGTTTCAATCTAGTACCTTCTTTTCAGGTTGTTAATCATTCAATGTCGCATCCTAGGCTACCCTTTCTGGAAACTCTTTAGTTTCCATATTTGTCTAAGTTGATGAATGACCTTATTCATCATCACTTGAATTCTCCTGCGGTCGCCACCAAACTACCATCAGACATACCAAAGTTCGAAGGAAAGAGTGGTGAATGCCCATAGGATCACGTAATCAGGGATGATTTTAAGGATGGAAATTTACTTTGAAATGTAGAAACCTTGGCGAATCTTACTAATCCTTCATATGCCAACTATAAATGATTGGCGATATTTTTGTAAAATTATTCAAATTTCTAAGGATTTTATATAGTTTTTATAAAATTTTGGCGATTCTTAAGGTAAAATAATTTTATCCTATAGAATTTGGGTGAATCATTTTTAAAATAGCGAATCTCATTTTTGGAAAAACCATGGAAAATTAGCCCATCAGCGAAATTTAGCCCCTAAAATCATCCTTGCACGTAATGACGTTTCACTTGTGGTGATTGTCTAATTTGTTGAACGACGACTCGATCCAGTTATGATTGTTCCAATGCACCCTCATCGAGGTCGCCGCTAAGTGGTATATAGAACTGGAGAGGTACAAAGATTTTAGCTAACTTCAAACTCCTTGTCCAGTGTGATGTTGGTACAAAGATTTTAGCTAACTTCAAACAAGATAAATCTATGTGCATTTCCAATAATATTCAGGAGTAGAGTAGATGGAAGAGCTTTATCAAAGCCATGGTCCCACCGAAATTTCTCTTAGAATAGTTCTTGAATTGATTACTTCTTTATATTTCTAAGGATGGCCACTTCATGGGTGTTTACAGAAGAGTAGGAAATATTTAGAGCACAACATTTGGATTTGATTTACTCTCAATCAGGTATTCTCTATGAGATCATGCCCAATGCAGCACTATCAAATAAAAAAATTGAAATCAAGACTTCATGTCGATGGCATTGTCGGTTCCTCGCAAATCAAATTCACAGATTTGGCCTATGACCATATGAAACAGTTGTCTATACAATAAACTATCATTGGTCCAACCCCTGGCTCGACCACCCCTACCACCCAGTCCTAGGATGTACACACTCTGCAATCAAAGAATCAAAAGGATCCTCAACAACCCATAGATAATAAGAAAGGAAAGGGTAGGAATGGTAGTGGGGTAAAAGATAAAAATCCTAATAAAAATGATGAGGGGGAAACATATGAAAAAAAAAGGGTGAAATTTCCATGCAAGCTTTGTGGGGACAATCACCTTACTCATAAATGTCAGTTATCTCTTCCACTTCGAATCTGCAAGGGGGCACGTCTAATGCACCTTTTTTAGATGGATCATTCTCATTTGTTAATATGGTTAATTCTACGAAGTTAAAATAAGAGGAGGTAGACTTGTCAACCAAATCCTATGATTATAATAATCCAGATTCAACATCGAAAGGCAAATAAAATTTTGATCCTTAGGGGCCTCTCCACATAGAAAAACTTGAGACGGAAATGATTTCATACATACCAAATGGTGGGTACAAATGGATTTCACATAACCCTAATACTCGAGCTTCACCCAACTATTCCATTGTTGAGGATTTATCTCAAACACTATGTGCGATGTCTGCTTTAGAGGTGATTCAAAGTTTCCCCATGCAATGCATCGCATTGTTATTTGTGATTGGAGTGGCAAATTCTTCTAGCTAGCTCACTATGAAGTTTGATGCTATCGATGTTAAGCCTCACCTTCCTTATCATATAGCCTTACAGATTGACATTGTATACGTGAAACATGTAATCAAGAGGATCATCGTATATGAGGGTGCTTCGACGTGTTTCATGTCGTTGTCCTACTAGAAATTTATTGGCTCTCCAGAACTCACACCTTCTCCCACTTTGTTAATCACTTTCAATGAATGATCTTTTAGACCGCATGGGATTATTTCCTCTTTTTCAGTCTATTTAGGAGGGAAGTCCATTTTCGTATAAGTAGAGGTAGTCGACGTGCCACTCGACTATAATTTGTTATTGGGAAGGAGTTGGACTTATGTGATGACAATTTTAGTCTCATTGGTATTTCAAATTTTATGCTTTCCCCATGAGGTAAGTATTGTGACTATTGATCAAATGGATTTTAACCACTCTAGCTCCATGGAAAATTCAGGATCTATGATTCCCTGGATTGAAAAATATTAGTCAGAAACTGAGAGTATAAGTGTTATAATATGCCCTTCGCTCATGGGAACTTTTAATTTCCTAGCACTGATGTCTTATATTTAGGCCACCCCGGTTGACTTTCAAAATTCAAGTTCCTCGGATCTTGTTACAAGAGTCACATCATTCAGAACATCATATATGCAAGATCCATGGGTGTTACCCTCATTGTGTGAATTGGTCGAAGGTCGGGCAAATGTCGAACTAGATATGTCACTATCTACAGTTGAGGTCGCTTACCAGGCTATTCAACGCACTACTACAAACCCTAATCATACTCTTGCATGGATAAACAAGGACGATCAGTATATGGAGCTCACCTGGGCTCATAATTCTTCAACTTATCAAGACTTTCTTGATACGGTCATATTGTCAGAAGAGGCTATTATCGAGGAAATGACTGGGTCAGAAAGACCATGGGAGGATATACATCATCGATCGTATTTTCTCCCGGAGATCAGTCGTGTGGAAGGAGGATAATTTAAGTCAGTTTTGATTAGAAATGATGGTAAAATAGTGAACCCCTTAGAAAAGAACAGTGTATATTCTGAGGGGAATATGAAAAAAATATCGAAAACCGTCCCGATCAACATTTCTGGAACTCTTGATGTTGTTGAAAACGTTTTTGTCAGGGCATAATGTTCTCAAGATGAAATTCATCAATATATGACATTTTTCAAGGAATTTTGTGATGTTTTCTCTTGGTATTACAAGGAAATGCCTAACATAGATCCTAGAATTATCGAACATGAGATTTGAACATATGAGAATGCTAAGCTAGTTCGACAGAAATTGTGACCAATTAACCCAAGGAAAGCAACAACAATCAAAGTTGAGGTAGAAAAATTGCTCAAAGAAATATTTATATATCCAATCCCATTGACATAATGGGTATCCAATCCTTTTCCAGTAGACAAGAAACAAGCTATGATTCAAGTGTGCATGGATTTTCATGATTTGAAAAAATCTTGTCTTGAGGGTAACTTCCCTACACCATTTATCAATCAAATTCTTAACGAATGCAAAGGAAGTGATATTTTTTCATTGATGGATGGTTTTTCTGGTTATAACCAGATACAGATCCGCCCTGAGGACCAATTTAAGACAATTTTTATTTTTCCTTTGGAAACCTTTGCGTACAAAAATATTCCTTTTGACCTTAAAAATGTTGGAGCTACTTTTCAGTGGGCCATGATGTTCTCTTTCCACGATCTTAAGAACATAATGGAGGATTATTTGGATGATCTCACCACCAATTTGTGTAAGAGGAAACAACATCTTCTACACCTCTCCCTTAACTTTGAGAGATGGTGTCACTATCAAATTCACTTGAATCCACAAAAATGCATTTTTTGTGTGACTTCAGGATGTCTCTTAGGATTTATCGTTTCAATTAAAGGGATCATGGTTGACCCTTTAAAGGTAGAGGAAATAAATAAATTTCCTCCCTTCTACACAATACCTCAGCTTCAAAGTCTACAAGGAAAGGGGAGTTTCCTTTGACATTTTGTACCAAATTATGATGATATCACAAAACATTTTTATGCACCTATTAAAGAAGGGGGTTCCATTTTATTGGGAAAAAGTCAGCACAACTTTCCTTCAACGCATTGAAGAAATCTCTAGTTTTGACTCCTTTGCTCATCCTCCTAGATTACAATAGATGTTTTCTACAATATCTCGCGACAGTTGAATATTTGATTTGTATGGTATTAGTTCAGGAGGATGACAAGCTCCAACAACATGTCATATATTATTTGAGTCATGCTTTGATGGGACCTGGGATAAAGTATTATCACATTGAGAAACTGACCTTAGCATCATTTCATGTTGTTCAACACCTCCAACATTATATTCCTTTGTGCAAGATGACTGTCATTGCCAACATTCACCCTTTTTAGTATGTTTTGACTCAGTGAATAATTGGCAGGAAGTATAATAGGTGGATTGTTGTTCTTCAGGAGTTTGATTTGGATTTTTTTCTGCCAAATCCAAAAGGTCATTAGTATTTGCCGAAGTTATGTCGAAGAGTAGAGAATGATGATATTGAAGTTATTGACTAATTTTCTGATGAGCGTATATTCTGTATTTGTTTACTAATCCTTGATATGGAGATATCCTTATATATCTCTCGAATCTTAATTTTACCCCACATTACTCAAAGGATGATCGTCTTTGATTCACCATCAGACGAAGAATTACCTTATCATCGGTGACACTTTCTATCGTCGAGGAGTTGATTCAATTCTTTTTCATTGTTTAACCCACGAGGAAGCATAGGCTATGCTTAATGACTGTCACAGTGGAGCATGTGGAAGTCACTTATCAGTACTGGAAACAACCCAGAATATCTTGCATACTGGGTACTTTTGGATGTCAATATTTAAATACTGCATAGAAGAGGTCAAGAATTGTCACCCATGCTAGATATTTTCTCGAAAGATGCACGCGCATATTGCTCCTCTTTTTCTAGTCATCACCATTGACCCATTTAATAAGTGGGGCATTGATTTTATGACATGCCACCCACCTTTGGATAGGGTGCATCATTACATCATTGTGTCTATTGATTATTTGACAAAGTAGGTGGAGTCCATGCCTACGTTTTCCAACAATGGTGAGACTGTCACTTTCTTTATTTTTAACCAGTTTATAAATCAGTTTGGTGTTTCGAAAGATATTTTCATTGACCATGGCAGTCACTTCTAGAACAAGATGATGTCAAAACTTGCTTCTAAGTTGGGTTTTAGATAGGAACACTCGTCTCTGTATTACCAGCAGGTGAATGGACATTTCAAGGTCATTAATAAGTCTCTTAAGACCATTCTTCGATGCATGGTCAATGAAAACAAGTTTAACTAGTACATTATGCTCTATCTAGATTTATGTGCATATCAGACGAAAATAAACATAACTACTAGCATTTTCTCCTTTCCATCTCGTTCATGGGTTCAAATCTGTTTTACATATTGAGTGTTGGATTTCGTCCCTTAATATCATTGTAGACCTTATACCTGACTCGACTGAGTTAGAAGCACTCCTTTTCCATATAGAACAACTTGACGAGAAATGTTTGGATGCTGTGACTGTGAATGAAGTGCACAAAAAATGAGTTAAGGGTCAGTACAATAAGTCCATGCACCCAATATTTTTTCTAAAGACGATCTTGTCCTGGTATACGACTAAAATAAATATGCAATGGGGGAAAATAAGTTTAATATGTTATGGTATGGCCTTTACTTTTTGATATGTGCCTTACAAAAAGGAGCATACGAGCTAGAATATTTTGACGGGAATGCACTTTTCAAGCCTAGAAATTGTCTCTATTTGAAAAAGTACCATGCTTGAGCATCTTTGCTTAACCATTATTTTTGTAATTATTGTATATAGTTGTACAATATGATAGTAAAATGTTATTTTTCCATTAATGATGCATATGGTGTTTCTATTTGGTTGGACTATGTGATGTGATTCATCGTTTTTCATAGGGTATGCAGATAGTGCTAGTCACCATACTCATAATCTGGCTTTTGACACTTGGGTGATTTATTCGCCTAGATGAGAATTGATCGCTTATGGAGGTGCGCGTTTAAACCCATCTACTAATAATTTAGTTGAGTACAACATTCTTATTGAACTACTCTATGATTCCATTTCACACTGCATTTGGTCCTTACAAGTTTGTCTTGACATTTAACTGGTTGTATTCCAACTAAACAGTAATTATCATATTCACAACCCTGTGTTACTTTGTTGTTTACTTGGAGTGCATTTTTTGGAGAATTTTTTTGATCATATTACTTAAGTTCATATTCCAAGATGTGCCAATGTATTATGTGATTCATTTTCTAATTACGTATTAGATTGGCATTTACACCATTCACCTTAAAAAAAAACTCAAATCATTCTTGTAATAATAATAAATCAGAAGCACATCATATCATCATCAATTTCAATAGTTACAAAAGGTGGATCATATCTCAAAAAAGGATTTTAATCCTTTATTGTCCTCTATATGAACTAAAATACGAAAAAATACAATAATCAAAGTATCTTCTAATCAATTTCCTAAGGTACCTTATCCTCCATCAACATGCTTTACATAGCATACCACTGCATGAGCAAGACACCAAAAGAGTCATATCCATGCTCGTGGCACCCCAACTTCATGTAACTGCATCCATGTTTGGGTATTTTGGTCACTAGAGGGATAAAAATGATACCACTTTAGTTTCCTTGATAGGCTAGAAAAGCAACACAAAACAATGATTAGTAGGTTAGTGAACCCACAAGCAAGAAAGCAAGAAATAGAACAAGAAATCAATGACAAACAAAGAAAACTAAACTAAGAAGATATAAACAAAGGATGCATGATATTGGACACAAAGAATGGTTATATAATAGAGAATGGTCTTTGAAATTGAGAACACCAAGAGGCAAAATGTGGGATTTATGAATCCCCTATTACTCCTAGGGAGGGATCTTCAATCCCTCAAAGTAGAGCTTTTACTCTCCTATCTTGAATTGAAAATGGTGAAGAACTCTATGGAAAATATTTCCAAAAGGTGGAATGCGTTCCCTATGTAATGCTTGCTCAAATTATTCTCAAGAGAACAAATGGTTTCTCCAAGAGTAATTGGGAAGCATAGAAATACAATGAACTTCTTCCTTTTTAGCATATAATGACCATCTATTTATAGGACCATAGCAAGGTATTTCATAACTTGTTCCAAGAGTGAATGGGATTCCTTTAGAGGTACATGCCATCCTTTTGTTCATCCCAAGGAGAGATTTTAGGTTGATCTTGGGGTCTTGTTTTGACTCACTTCATCTTGAAAGTGGTTGAGGCCCGACCAAATTCATAAATGCATCGTTTACACATATGCATGGATTTATTCAAGGACAGTCATTCGGGGCACGCACTATGTGCATTTAGATTTTTTTTGGTTTGTGTGAATGTGCACGTGCTAGCTTTGCTAGAAGTGTGCATAAATTCATGTCTTTTATATAGTTTTGATCATCTTGCTAAAATAGATTATGTAAATGTTGGAAGTATGTTATGTCTATGCTAGTTGTTTCTTCATCCATTGTCTGTATTTCTATGAGCAATTTTTTGGTGATAACATATGCCCCTTGATGTGTGAGGCTAGGAGAATATGTATAGCCAAAATATATCAATGTTTATCTTCCTGAGATTTTCATGAGATAGGATATTTGTAGCTACTGCTGAGAAGAATTGTGAGAGAAAATTGTTGGAGGAAAAGGGTATTTTGAATGGAATCAAGTAATATCCAAAACCTGAAATCTAATTCTTTGTACAAACGAGGCAGGCATGCAACATGTTCATTTCATGAAACCATAAATGAAATGACGAAAACTGAGTATTTTTTATGAAGTAGATGTCTACAATGCCCTTGGGGGCATCAAAAAAATGATAGATGATGGTTCTGATTACTCAACGGGATTTGAATCTAGATATGAACCACCCAGAGGAATTGATGGACTATAAATTTTAGAAGTCTTCAATGATTACTGAAAACTATAACAGTCACATAGTAAGACCCACTGTAACAAGAAACTTTGTTGGATTTGAATTTCATGGAGGTCAATGCCATCAAAAAGCAATGGAAACTATTTTTGTGCCATTCGAGACTGATCATTAATGAGGGAATGGGATTCAATATACTACCACCTACCTGGAAATCTATGTTGGAATCCACAAGAAAAGGGCACGACTACAAGAATCAATTGGATTCTCAACATTGATTCGATCAAATAGGTGTCAGGGACTGGATGGAAGAGAGGATGGATGGAATGGTGACATGAATGATGTTCAAGATGTATGGGACTGGAGAATTTCCCTTGGTTGGGGGAAAATGAAATGATGGAAGCAACTGTAAAACATGATCTAGTGTCAGGGGGACGGAAAAATATTGGGTAAACTATGTTGAATGGGTGAGACTACAAAGGAATGGATGAGAGGTCAAAGTACAAATATTTGGGATAGGGGTGTTGGTGATAGTCAGTATTTATTCCATGATAGGGATACATTTGAAAAGATGGTGATGAAATGGGGATGCCCCAATGATCCAAAAAGGACCTAGAGAATATTAAGACAACTCAGAATGCATAAAAGCAACTTAGAATGCTCAGAATGGATTCAATAGACAATAAAAGGGAAAATCTTCAAAGTTCCTAAAAATCAGTAAAAAGGGCACAATCATGAAGAGAACGTCACAAGCTTTCTAACGGTGAAAACGACTTGTCAAACGAAGTTACGGATCAAAAGTTATAAGCAGCCAAAGTTCAATCAAACTTGGTCAAAAAGGAAAAAGTCAAAGTGACACGTGGAACCACTATAAGGGTGAAATGTGGCACAGATGAGTTGGCCAGATTATGGGGAAAGGATGGAAGAAATGTGGGAATTTAAGTGATGACACATGTCAGTTTTCATGGATGAATCATGTGGTGACAAGTGACATTTTTTATGGACAAATTATATGGTGCCACGTGGCACCCCTCCAATGGTTGGTATGTGAAAAATTTTTATTGACTCCCCAAGAGTCAAAATCATGACCTCTCACTAGCCCAAAGGCACCACACATATGCACCAACCATTACACCATACAACGTTTATTGTTTGTGATATGATTTAATTATTATTTAATTTCAAACTTTGAACTAAGGCGACAAAGAGAGGGGCTAGGCCTTCAGCCCAACCCCTGTTCACATGATATTGCACCATATGAATATATTATTCCGCCCGCCTAGGGGGTTAACTCAACCAACCATCAAATATAGCCTATTCTCCACCATATCCGCCTCCATTTATCACCTTTCCGCTATTTTAGTGGCTGCCCACCAGATTTGGCACAGCACGCCAAAGTTGTTGTAACCTTTTGCCAAAAAAGGGGAGGCCCATGCGATTTGATCCCGGGACCTCCGCCCAACCAACACCTAAGTTTAGCTATGCCAACCAACATACCAACAACTTCATTAATGCTAACCACTTGCAGAAATGGTATAAGAAAGGGGTCTCGCCAGAGTTCAGAATGGACAAGAGAAAGGAGAAGGGGTAGGTTGAGCACATCCGTACAATATAGATTTAGGCACAGTTTTCTAGATTTTGGCACAGATTTTGAGATCTGTCAATCATTAATTGCAGGAGAAGTGGTACGAAAACCGAGGTAGGGGTGTCTTGGGGGCCTGAAAGTGTCCGACTCAGATTGAGGCATGGAGATAGTGATTTTTAGGTAAATCGATGCCACAAACGCAGTGGTGGTGTTATTTTTCTGATCTGAGCAAAGATTTTGTGGTTTAACTCTAGAATGAGGTATACTTATGTATTTTGCCCAATTCTTTTGTGGAGTTAATAAAAAGACCTACCCATTTGAGAGTAGGACCCGAAGGCGTAGTCCACTAGGGAAAAACTTCGTTATCAAGTTATTTGTGTTCATATTTCATGATTATGTCTCTTTCATTGTGAGTTTTTCCTTCTTTATTGTGTACTTTTGTTTATTCTCATTTAATACAGTTCTTTAATAAGTCACCTGATGAAAATATCTTGAATCATGTTGGTATCAGAGTAGTTGTCTTTGACTTGAATTGTTGAGTATGAATGCTTACTAGGGCCAAGCATAATAAGGGTGAATGAACTCTTAGGACGTTCAATCCCGAATTTGGTCGTGGATCATGAAGGAAGACAATGGCAGAAGAGAACAAGCGTGATGAACATGAGAAAAAATTTCACATGGTCTTTTATCGCATGTCAGAAATGGTGGAACAAATGTATGGAGATTACGAGAAGAGGATGAAGAAGAAGGAAACGAAAAAGGAAGCACCACCCGATGATTATGCTTCAGTAAATCAAGGGGTTGGAGGAGACCCTCCTGAGCCTCTATCTTCACCTTCAAGTTCTAGTTCTTCTTCCTATGAGAATTCTCGTCACTCTCAGCATTCTAACCATACAGCCTCTTTTAAGATCTGACAGGTTGAAGTATATTTCCAGGTTTAGCATATTGACAAAGAGGAAGTCAAAGTGCAACTGGCTTCTCTTCGATTGGAAGGCACCTCTCTCGTATGGTGGGAGAGCAAGCTACATGACAGGAGTAAATATGGTAAGCTTCTTTCCTCATGGTCGGATTTTAAAACAAAGATAAGGAAGTAGTTCTATCCATTAGGGTATTTACATAAAGTAATGATGGAATGGAAAACATTGAGATAGAATAAAGGTAAGAACGTACAAAGTTTCACAGGGGAATTTAGGAAGAAAGGTTTAGCATTGAATATTCCTTTGGATTCTTATGAAACATTAATCAAGTATATTGGCGCACTTCATAGTTATATTCTTCATACTTTTCTCTTTTTTAAACCCGCTAGTCTTGATGAAGTTTGTGTGCAAGCCACTCACCTTGAGAATGGGGGGAAACATGTTCAAGAAGATCCCACGAAGAAACCTTCCAATTTCCCACAAAAGACTTTCAAGAAGTTTAAAAGGAAGGGCAAGAAGACCTCTACAGTAGCAAGAGAAGGAGGAAAACCATCTTGCACTCTTTGTAAGAGGAGCGGTCATGATGAAGAACACTGTTGGAAACTACATCCATAAAAGAAACCGAAATAGTTCAATGGACAGGTGAAGACAAAGGCTGTTGCTACAATGCAACAAGATCTTGGATCCGAATCAAGAGATGAAGGAAAGATCAAAACGGATGGAGTACAAGGTAAAGAATATATTCATGCTAGTTCAAGTTCCAGTGATGAATCTTATATTGATGAATGAAAGAGGAATGATTTATTTCATATACGAGTTGTATCTAAACATACTAAGATAGATACATTATTTGATCCGGGTTCCCAAGTAAACTTAATATCTCAAGAACTTGTTAAGAAGATGGGTCTTGTAACGAAACCACATCCAAAGCCTTACCCTCTTGGTTGGGTATGTGACAAAGCCAAACTTAATGTCACCAAACAATTTAGGGTTAGATTTTCTATTTCTTCAAATTTAATTGATGATGAAGTAGATTTGGATGTTGTACTTCTTGATATATGTGGCATAGTGTTGGGAAGTCCGTATCTTTATGATAGAAAAGCAATCCTCTTTCGTCATGAGAAAAAATACCACCTTACTAAAGGGGGAGTGGAATATATTGTTAGAGCTCACATCATGAGGGTAAATACGATACTTGTTAGTGTAGGGAAAATGAAAAGACTCATAACCACTAATAAGAGATATGTAATCATGGTCATCAAAGAGAAACATGTTGGGACATACGACGCTTTTCAGGGATGTGATCCATCTCATAAACATGAATTAGCTGATATTGTTTCTAAGTATGATGATATTTTTCAGGAACCATATGGATTATCTCCTAAGAGGGAAATCCAACATGAGATACATCTTCAATAGGATTCTCCTTTGTCCAATGTGGGATTGTACAGGATGTCAGTTGTGGAGATGATAGCAATCAAGAAGTAGGTACAGGAATTATTGGATCAAGGGGACATCAGGCCGAGTTCATCTCCTTGTGGTTCTTCGATCATGATGGTGCCAAAGAAAGATGGCACATGGAGAATGTGTGTTGATTACCGGGCTTTAAATAAAATCACAGTGAAAAATGAATACCCTCTTCCTCGCATAGATGATTTACTTGATTATTTGAAGAATGTTGTTTATTTTACTAAGTTGGATTTGCATAGTGGATATCATCAAATTAGAGTTGCAAAACAGGATGCATGGAAGACTGCCTTTAAAACCAAACAAGGATTGTTTGAGTGGTTAGTTATGTCGTTTGGGCTTTGTAACGCTCCGACAAATTTCATGCGTGTGATGAATGATGTATTCGGGCCTTTCCTTGATGACTTTGTGATTGTGTATTTAGACGACATTCTTGTTTTCAACAGGACTTGGGATGAACATGTAAGGCATGTAAAACAAGTATTGGATACTTTGAAGAGGGAAAAATTGTATGTGAAAATGTCTAAATGTGAATTTTGCAAGACTGCACTTGTATACTTAGGTCATATCATGGGAGGAGGACAATTGAAGATTGATCCTTCCAAAATTGAATTGATTGTGAAATGGCCTAAGCTAAAGAGTGTAACTGAGATTCGAAGATTCTTGTGTGCAATCCAGTATTGGAGGAGATTCATTCCCAAATTCTCCTTTATCGTAGCTCCTTTGCATGCCTTAACCAATGTGAAGAACACTTTTCAATTGGAAGGAAAGCAACAAAAGATTTCAACATTTTGAAGGAGAGGATCAGTACCACACCAATATTAGCACCATTGAATCTTCAACAACCATTCGAGATCGAGATAGATGCCATTGGATATGCCATGGGTGCAGTATTGATGTAATATCATAAGTCTATCTTTTACCACTTTGAGAATTTTAACCAAGTTGTTGTTAACTATCCTACATATGATAAAGAATTGTATGCATTAGTTCAAAGCATAAAGAAATGGAAGAATTACTTGTTAGGGAAGGAAACCATCATACATACAAATCACCAGCCCTTACAGTATCTCCAGGAACAGACGAAATTGCAACAATCTCGAGACTACAGATGGATGGGTTTTCTACAACAATTTCATTTGGTAATTAGGTACAAGAAGGGTACATGTAACAAGGTAGCCGATATGCTTTCTATACCTCCTATTGTTGCTTCTATTATTTTGAAGAATACTTATTTATGTCATGATATCCATGTATAAAAATATTCCATCGATGAATATTTTAAAGAAGTATATGAGAAGCTAACCCATGGTGCACAGGTAGAGAACTATTGCCTACAGGGAAAATTACTCTATCATCTTGGGAAGCTATGTATTCCTACAAGTGAACGAGCCGATGTGATACGAGAAGCTCATACTTATCTTGTTTCTGGACATTTTGGGGTAGAAAAAACTATGGCTCATTTGCAATGGTTTTGTTACTAGCCTCAAATGAAATCAATTGTAAGTAAATATGTAAAGGGGTGTGTGATGTGTTCTACTTGTAAGCCCACTAATAGAAAATTGGGGCTATACTCACCACTTCTTGCTCCATCCCATCCATGGGAAATAATTTCCATATATTTTGTAGGGGGTTTACCAATGACCAGAGGGGGTCATGATTATTTGTATGTTGTAGTGGATAGGTTTAGAAAGATGTGTATCTTGATGCCATGTAAAATGCAGATCAATGCTGAGCAAACTACTAATATCTTTTTTCAGCATGTTTGGGTTCACTTTGGGTTACCCATGTCCATTGTCTCAGATTGAGATACTCGATTCCTTGGGGATTTTTGGACTAGATCGTGGAGAACGATGGACACAAAATTGAAGAGGACACTGACTTTTGTCCACAGATTGACGAGCAAACATAGATGGTAAATAGAATAGTGGTACTTTTGCTTCGAGGCTACTGCAACAAGCATCCTAAGTTATGGGATGAACATATACCTTATGTAGAACATGATTATTATTTTAGCTTTACATTCATCCACGCAGAGTTCACCTTTTGAGATGTGTTATGGGTACCTACCAAAGGGTCCTTTGGACTTGATGTATGGGAAAGATGCTGATGTGAATGGAGAACAAACAGAGGGTAGAGCCCGCAAGTTCATCCAGAGGATTCAACAGATACACCAAGCAGTTAGGGAATAGTTGGACAAGAGTCAAGAACAATATAAATCTCAACATGACAAGCACGAGGTTGATCATCAGTTCCAAGTTGGAGACCGGGTATGGATTCACATCAGCAAGGAACGATTGAAGGGTGAAGGCAAGAAACTCGAGCCCATATGATATGGACCCTTCACTATTTTGGAGAGAAGTAGCACTAATGATTTTCGTTTAGATCTTCCACCTTATATGTAGATATATTCAGTTGTGAACGTAGAGAATTTGAAAATTTTTGAGCTTCCCATGATCATGGATCAGGATTAGGAAGTTTCAATACCTTCAGTTGATGAGTTTTCACCTGAGTACTTGGATGACCTACAAGAAGATATCATCCTGGACAGAAGGACGACGACTTCACGTAGGATGATATTGATTATCTTCGAGTAGGCTTAAATGGCACACGTCCAAGCAAGGCAAAGTGGATTGAGAAAGATAAGGTGAGGGAACTCTTCCCTCACTTACCAATTGATTAATTAAATGTTTTGGTGGTCCTAAAATCTATCAGTGGGAAGGCATGATCCAAAAAGGATCCAGAGAAGATTAAGACAACTCAGAATGCACATAAGAAACTTAGAATGCTCAGAATGGCTTCAGCAGACAATCAAAGGGAAAAAAATAAAATTTCCTAAAACTCAGTGAAAGGGCATAATCGCAAAGAGCACGTCACAATATTTCTAACGGCGTAAACAGATTGTCAAATAGAGTTACGAATCAAACATTATAAGCAGTCAAAGTTCAGTCAAACTTGGTCAAAAAGGCAAAAGTCAAAGTGACACGTGGCACCACTGCAAGGGTGAAATGTGGCACAAATGAGTTGGCCAGATGACATGGCAAGGATGGAAGACATGTGGGCAAGTTAAGTGATGACACGTGTCAGTTTTCATGGAAAATCTTGTGGTGACAAGTGGCATTTTTATGGATAAATTATATGGTGCCACGTGGCCCAGTCATGAGCTGCCACGTGGCCCAGTCATGAGCTGCCACGTGGCACCCCTTCAATGCCTGGTATGTTAAAAAATGTTATTGACTCCCCAAGAGTCGAATTCATGACCTCTCACTAGCCCAAAGGCCCCACACATATGCACCAACCTTTACACCATACAACTTTTCTTCCTTGTGATAAGATTTAATTATTATTTAATTTCAAACTTTGAACTAAGGCACCAAAGGGAGGGGCTAGGACTTCGGCCCAGTCCCTGTTCACATGATATTGCACCATATGGCTATAGTATTCCACCCGCCGAGGGGCTTAAATCAACCAACCGCCAAATATAGCATATTCTCCACCATATCCGCCTCCATTTATCACATTTCCGCTATTTTAGTGGCCTCCCGCCAGATTTGGCAGGGTGCACCAAAGTTGTTGTAAATTTTTTCCAAAAAGGGGGAGGCACGTGGGATTTGACCCCGGGACCTCCACCCAACCAATGTCTAAGTTTACCTATGCCAACCAACATACCAACAACTTCATTAATGCTAACCACTTGTAGAAATGGTATAAGAAGGGGGTCTTGCCAGAGTTCAGAATGGACAAGAGCACAGAGAAGGGGCAGGTTGAGCGCATCCGTACAGTACGGATTTGGGCATAGTTTTCTAGATTTTGGCATGGATTTCAAGATCTTTCAGTCATTAATTGCAGGATTAGTAGCACGAAAATCAAGGTAGGGGTGTCTTGGGGGCTTGAAAGTGTCCGACTCAGACTGAGGCGTGGAGACAATCATTTTTAGGTAAAACGATACCACGAATTCAGTGTTGGTGTTAGTTTTATGATCTGAGCAAAGCTTTTATGGCTTAACTCCAGAATGAGGAATACTTATGTATTTTTCCCAATTCTTTTGTGGAGTTAATAAAAAGACCTACCCATTTGAGAGAAGGACCCAGAGACGTAGTCCACTAGGGACGAACTCCGTTATCAAGTTATTTGTGTCCATATTGCATGATTATTTCTATTTCATTTTGAGCTTTTCCTTGTTTATGGTGTACTTTTGTTTATGCTCATTTAATATAGTTCTTTAATAAGTCACCTGACGAAAAGATCCCATATCACCCAACTAAGGGAAACATGGGTTGTTGTGTGCCAAGGAAAAAGACATTTTTGGTTGCGATGGAAAAATTCTACTCTAATTGTTGGAATTCAAAATTTTCTTTATACAATTACCAAATTAATAAAGAATAATTGGGTTGAAAGTACATATAAAGAAATGGGTGCCCTTGTGAAATGATGTCTTGTCCCTCTTGGGGTGCAAGTGGTGCGATTTAACTGATGAGGGGTGGGGGCCCCATTGGTGGTTTCCTGTACCAGGTAGGTGAATGGAGGATAAAATTGTAGATGAGAAATTGATGGTGGATGATATGGGGGGTTAATGATAATGTGAAAGTGCATTTGATGTAACCAACTAAACAAGAAGTGGGAGTCCATTATGGGGTAGTTTAGAAATATGATGAGAAAGAAGTATGGGGTTCTCGTGCTGGGGTGTAGTGCTACTACAAATCCCAAACCTAATGGATAGGACAACACGAGTGTTAATTTTCCAGGGGTAAAATACATGTGGGACAACTCATGGGGGTGAGAATAATACCAGGTGAAAATACCTTAATGGAATAGATCAGGTGATGGTACCTCAGAGCCGAGTGGGATCCTCAAGGGTTATGTTGAAAGGGATGACTAGAATCTAACACTGTTGGTAGATGAATTTGTTATTTTCCAGTATCGAACATATACCTGAAGGGGCCATGGGAAGGCCATGACGAAAGTGACTATTTATGTTCATGAGAAGTACCTATACATACAAAAATTGAATACCCGATGTGAAAAATATCTAATGAGAAGCACATATGACAATTATTTGATAATTAATGTAAAAAACTCATGTGTACCTGTGCCCAAGGAGAAAAAATATCTCTTCGGGGATTTGTGATTAAATAGACAACAAATGATGCTAATGTGTAGGTGACAGAGTCAAGATGCCCTTGCCATGAACGATGTGAAAAATTGAGCTCCTGAGCTCCTAACAAGGCTGGTGAAGTTTGAGTATGGGGTTATATATGGGTGTGGGACCCATAATGCCACCTCATTTGTACTTGCACACGTTGAGGTTTGAGGGTGAGGTTTCTAAGCATTGCTGATTGGTACGAGAACATGGAGACACTATTTTGACTGGAGAGAGAGTATAGTAAGTTCTCTAGACCTCTTGCATCTGTTTATTTTTGTATTTTTTTGGTTGGGGGTTGTACGGATGACTCTACGACCATTTTGGTTGGTATTTAGGGTGATGCATGCAGGAAAAACTCTATTTGTCATGCACTTTTGTGTGGAAGTAATGGCTACAGTCGTGCATAGTGTATGCAACTGTGGCATTATTTTCCATGCAAAAAGGCATGAGGATGAGGGGTTTTGAGCCAATCAACATGACTAGGAGGAATCAAATATGTATCTTCAATTGCAAAGATCAGGGCATCTAAGTGTGGTTGAAATGTATTTTGAGATAAAAATAAGGCATCTTCGTCTGATTGAAAGATGAAGGAGTATAATGGGTCTACGATGGTCTGGGTAAAGGGTGTAGACATAGTGATGTCTTGAGTAAGACTTGGTTGGGTAATGGGAGTGTCTTCTATGGAAGGTGTATGAGATGAGTGTGTGTGATCATTAGTTTTGACTGAGATGGGTGTTCCTATGAGAGGAGGTTGTGGGGTTTCACTAGAAAACATGAACCAAATATCCATATACAAATGTGGGGTATGGAAATTTGGAGGAGGAAGATTCTCGTGAATGGGACTTACAAGAGAATTAAGTGGATTCGGCAGGAAGTTGTTTTATGGTGTTGGTATGGGGATAACCAGCGGAGTCAAGGGTAAGGGGTCTAACATTTTATGGGTATTTTATGTACTCCATGTGGTGATATGGTCAAGGATGGTTCGGTGGCAGGTGATGGTGGTGTGAGAACATGCGACAATGACGTTGCATGTCGAGTCTGAGTGTTAAGCCCTAATATTGGCTCATTACCCCTTAATTGGGGCATATTAGATTAGTAATGTTATTTTATTTATGTCGGCTTTAGGCCATTAGTTGTAATTATACCTCCTAGTCTCCTATATATACCAAGGAGACATGTTCATTTTGAATCATCTTGTACTTGAACATTTAAGTGGGGTAAAAGGAGGTTGCCCCCTCGAAGAGGCTTATTATCTAAAATTCTCTCTTTTTCAAGGTGTTGAGTAATTTTTCTGAGGATTTTCTATGCTATATTGATATTTGGTTCTTAACATATGGTATCAGAGCTCAAGGTCTTGGGGTTTCGCTGCTACATTTGAGACACCTTGGAATTTTCATTATAACTTTTTTTCTACAATGTTTCAAAAGGAATGGGTTGGAGGATATTTAGTAGACAGATCAAGGTATGTTAGGTTCAAAATTCATCTCCTGAGGCCTTATACTTTCAAAGATACATCCTGTACAAGATAGGGTTATGGAATCATCCTGAACTGAGTCATTGCGGAATTTTCGCTATAAAATTGTTTTGTAATGTTTCATACCCTGAGCTCCAGAGGATATTTACAGAAATTAGTAAGGTATCTAGGGTAAAAAATTTAGATTCTGGGTCATCTTAAATTTGTAGATACACCCTGTGTAAGATAGGGTATCTGACTAGTCCTATTGAATAGTCTCAAGAAAGTGTTCCAGGTAAAACAATGATAACTTCTTCCTAGAGTATCCAAATTGTGTGGGACTAGTTGCATTGGATCGTGGACAGTCTATAGTATTTCGGGTGCGAGTTGAAGAATTTTATATCAATTAGTTTGTGCGGGTCACACTATACAAGTGAGATCTCCTAGAAAGGCCAAAAATCAGCAAGTTGTTGGGAAGTTACCATAAATTCCACTTGTCACATCCAATTTTGATCAGACCTGTGGCATTGCAGAGAAGAAATATCATAGAAATACATAAGAGAAAGTTTCATACCCAGAAGGGCTGAAACTTGGGAGATATAACAAAAGAAATATTGTCTAGCAGAACCACCTCAAAATCAAGGTTCAAAAGTGATACTTGGCCAACATGCCACCCAAAAAGGGAACTTCTACACCAAATAAGCCTCTAGAAAATCCTACTTGGACTCTTGATGAAGGTGAAGA
>ML781090.1:2295384-2318053 GCA_009831015.1 Picea engelmannii | reverse complement strand
CCATTATGAATTTTTGGTCATGCCTTTTGGCCTTACAAATGCACCTTCCACATTCCACGGGTTGATGAATTCCATTTTCAAGCCCTTCCTTCAAAAATTTGTGTTAGTATTTTTTGATGATATACTAATCTATAGCAAGTCTTTGGAGGATCATGTGTGACATGTTGAAAAGGTGCTAAAACTACTAAAGGAGTTGTTGTTCCAGAGTCTGTACTTAAGGCTCATAAGTACAGTGTCTAGGCATCCGAAAGTGGGTAAAGAGTAGAGAAGAGAGAAACGTCAACCTTCGGCAAGGGAAACTAGGGAAGATTTATGTGGTGGCATTGTCTAGCTTTCAACTGTTCCTGGATGTTTATATCCTGCTCAATCTCTTCCCATGAACGTTCGAGTTCAACCCGTGTAGTGGCTGTTTTAAGAATAGTACCGAAAAGGTTTAAGGCAATGTGTGTTTGATTTGATAATCTGGGTTCGATGTTGGACTGTGTTGGTACAGGGACAGTCATGGAGGAACAGTAAAATAAGGAAACCTTTAGGGGGAATTCAAGTGCTATCACAATTCGGTCGTATAAAAGAGATTTTACAGTTTCTGGAATAAAATAGGGGTGCAAATCAAAGGCTCTTTCCCGTAACTGGGTTATATTTTAATAAAATGTATGAGGTGGGAGAAAATCATTTAGTTGTCTATTGAGTAAGGCTCCTATCAAGGGAGAATCTC
The DNA here is from genome assembly GCA_009831015.1 of Picea engelmannii. Classification (NCBI taxonomy): domain Eukaryota; kingdom Viridiplantae; phylum Streptophyta; class Pinopsida; order Pinales; family Pinaceae; genus Picea; species Picea engelmannii. The sequence continues at coordinate 2,317,338 of ML781090.1, read as the reverse complement.
ACCTATAAATAGAAGAAAAAAAATGTAAAGTAGCATAAAATACATATAGAATTCTGAAAGTGTTGACTGGTCTTATACCTGCTGATAGCTGGTACAAAGGAAAAACAGTAAACAATATAGAAAACCAAAATTTATTCACTATAGTAGAGGTTGCACTAAATTATAGCGAAGCATTCATCAGTTATGAATATGAAGTGAAACAAAATATGAGATACAAGAAAACAAACTCATAACACAGTCGTGGCGGAATTGAGAATCTTCAGATTTGCTTTATTTAACTCTCAAAATGTAAAACCTTTGTTACAATCAACACAAAAAGGTCCAGCCTCTTTTCTTTCTTTCTATGGTGTATTTATACAGTTTTACAATAAGATGGAATCTCAATCATTGCAAAATTTTCAGTTATGATAGGGAGGAGAGAAATCGCTCCATTTCTTCTTCTCTGTCTTCACTTGGTCCCAGAAGCTTGTCCTCGTGCGTGCTCAGTACAGGTGACACATATTTCAACCAGCCGAGATATCATCCTTGACAGTTCTTCTTGACAATTGGCTTCAAAAGAGTAACAATCTCGGGCTAATTGCGGCAGCCTGTCCTCCATCTGTCTATCTATGATGTCGATAGCGCATAATTGCGCGCTTGGTTTAATCATACATTTGTCTATTTGGAATATGTCCGCCATAGTCACTTGGGAGATCTCGGCTGAAACTCTTTCCTCTTTTTCATTTAAATCAAGTGCAATTTTTTCCATATTCATGTGAATGAATGCCTCAGCATTACCTCCGCTATCAATGCCTAGCATATTACCATCTATAAGGCTAAAAGCCTCTTCTAAGGATTTCATTACTCTTTTGGATTGCAGCTTGCCTTTTGAGATGTTGTGTTCCCATTCTTTCAATAGAATGTTTCCTCTGGTCTTGTAACATCCCGCTCTGGTGCACTGAGAAAACTTATTATTTGAGGACACTTGCTCGCAAGTGATCTGGACTTTTCTAATGTTAAAACATTTATACTTGATTATGATGCGTTATGATAGATGACATGAGGTTTTACTATTTGATGTAGACAGGTGCTATTGACTCAGTTTTATTGAGTGTGCAGGGTTTTGGACCTTGATGATGCAGAGGCATCGGTGGAACCCCCTTGGACTCCGGATTGAGTTACGGAGTGTGCTATTGGGTTGATTTATTTACTGTGATATTTCATTTGATTGATGATATGATGTTGACATTTCTGACATGATTGTTGATGATGCAGGCTGACGATAGCTTGCCAACCAGACTCACATATGGAGTAAAGGGGCTGCACACGATTTCCAGAGACGTTGAGGGAGAGGTGTTGACAGCAGCCCTGCCATAGCCTACTAGCACTCCTGCCATGGCTCGAACTGTAGGTTAACGATTACCTAGTTCGAGAGAATCCACGATGCCGTGAAGGTAGACTGTGACAGTTGCTCACGATGATTCTAAGGGGCGCACAATAAGGCGGGGGCCTTATTCCTTAGAGCCCTTAGTCTCCCACAAGTTCACCTGGAGGAGTATTGACTCCAAGGGTTATATATGTCTACCATTCAGTCAAGTTGGCGAGTGGCACCCTTGGAGCACGTTTTTCATCCTGAAGGGCACATCGCACAAAAGAAACACAAGAAGCGAGTGGCACCCTTGGAGCACGTGGTGCATCCTGAAGGGCACATGGCGCAAAGGAAACGAACTAGGAGAGTGGCAGCCTTGGAGCACATGGTGCATCTTGAAGGGCACGTCGCATTGATGTTGATGAAGGAAACAAACCTAAATAGCCCTAAGATAATAACGCCTTAATAAATCCTTAAACAACTTCCCTAACCCAGTGTTGGCCAGTTCAGAATCTAAGTACTAAGTCTAAAACTTTTAGGGTAAAATTTTAGTCTAACCTTAAGAACAGACCCTGGAATAAAAATAACAATTTAAACAAAAACCCACCTAAGTAATAGTTGGGTCTTCATAAAATTCTTTGGGTGATGACGAGGGTAAGATTTAAATTAAAACTAATGGTTTTAAAATTTTACAAAGAAGAAATTAATTCTTAACTTGTGAAAGAACAAAAGATATTAAATAATTAATAAATGAAAAGATTATCTGACGCATTTACCTTTTTGGTTTTAAAAAAAAAGGAAGGGATTAATAAAAATAGGGAAACTAAGTAATAAAGGAAACATAGACAATTAACAAGTTATAAAATTATTTAAAGTGCGGGAGTATAAAAAAGTTATGAATTTAAAAATAAAATGAAAAGATTAATTAGCGCATTAGCTTTTTGGTTTTCAAAAAAAAAAAAAAAGAGAAGGGATTAATAAAAATAGGGAAATGAGCCTTTTAATAAATTAAAGAAAATAATTTTGGAGAAGTGTGGGGGATGAGTGACACTTATACGAAAGATAATTTTTAGAGGGTTTTCATTAAAACTTAAATAAAATGTGATTTAGGGCAAGGGTGGGTCTCAAAACTCTTTAAAAGAAAGGGAAGAGGGGGAAGAAGGGGGTTGTTTTTTTTTGGAGCTTTTTTTGGAGCTTAATGTTACGCTGCCGAATTTGGACTGGACTGATTGCTTGTGAGGAGTTGGGATTTTCTCAGCTTGTATTGGCGTGGTAGCTCAGCCTTGTGAGGCGAGCTAGGAAGCTAGGCATACCTTCTGGATTTGTGTGGCCCCTTTGCGGCTTGGGGGTCTAAGGGGGAAGCAGAGTACCACTAGAATTGGCTGGGAGGTACCGGTGAGGTCTCGACGATCGATGAGTGGGAGCGGCAAGGAGCGCGCAGACTTCATCCAGAACAAGAGAAGAAGCTAAGGTATGTTTTTCTGTCTTAGTTGAATGATAGATGGATGTAGGAATTGGATTAAGGATCTTGCAGAACTGAATGGTTTTATACCTCGGCATTCATCATGGTGTAATGGATGAAAATATATATGTTACCGCCCCTATTAAATAGTTAATGCAGGAAAGGAATGTTACTTCAACATTTGATATTATTGAGATGGTTGTAGAAATTTTTCTCAGTGATTGTAATTGTGTACCGAAGCAAAGTTTGCCTCTATCATAGGTTATTGTTGATTGCATGTTGTTACTGAGGGGCCAATTCTGTTGTATTGGTCGGCCATTGATCTTGCATGGGATTTAAATAGGTTAAGGCTGTGTTAAGGTGGTTAGATCTTGCAGCTGCTGTTGTTTTTACTCACCACGCCCAGCCCAGTCTCTACCCTTTTTCCCCAAAGAGCTTGTCACACGATATGACAGGCTCAGCACTTAGTTCCCCCCTCTTAGTCCGCATAGTGCACTCCCCTGGTTCCCCGCGGACACTCTCTCCCTCGGTGCCTTGTATGGTTAACCTGTGACGCGTTGTGATGTACCTGGGGTTACTACACTCTAAGATAGCATGTGGCTTCCTGACCGGGCTTCCTCCCCTCGCTGTCACGATGTTCTGGTTATGAACCAGAGCCCTGCTTTTATTTAAAAAAAAAAAAATTCACAGGCATTGTTTTCTATCACCTACTAACCCTGCGTTGATGGTTAACCCATGCATTTTGCACCCAATCCCATCTTTGCACTGATGTTACCCCTTCTCTACATCTCACTGTACGCTAAAAACATTTTTTACCAGACGGATCTTGATATCCTGCATGAATTTCGTTGCTGCAGTGAGCATGCTTGATTTTCGTGATTTTTCTTATGGAAAAATTTACATGGTCGGATGAAGATAAGGTGCCACCTGTTGTTTCGCCTTGAGTGAGGAATCTTGCTGGAAACATGCCTGCATCACTGGATTAAACTCTAGAATGCTCCGGATGTTTTCCCTTCCGTAGAGTATCTATAACATCGGATACTTACACATCCTTGGTGTCAGATTATTGGTCTCACTATCTACTACCTGCCATACTTAAACCCCCTTTTGGTGTGTGATTTTTTGTTACCCTCAATCGGAATCACAGACTGCAGTTTTTGTATTCTCGTTCTTTTATTGTTCAATAGCTATTTTCCATAAGTGTACCATTTATATGTACAGAAAAAAAAAATGTTTTCTCATGGTTGGCCAATTGCCCGTGTGTGCGGCTTTTAAAAATATGATTTAATGCAGTGCGCTTTCACTTGTAATATTAATGGAAAAACAATTACATAGGATAATCATCTGTTTGGAGAATTGTAATAGCTATGAAGAAAACAAGAAAAACAATGGATTGCATATGACCTTGCTGGTAGCTATACTTGCTGGTGACCTTTCTTCACCTCCTTGCCCAGTGCGTTGCTCTATTTATTAATGTAAAATCCAAGCTTATCAAGGAGAAAGCTCTCCAATTATTCTTAGGTCAGATCCCTGCCTCTAGATTTCCTTTAAAAAGGTGGCCTTTAAAAATGTGTTGGAAGCACTGTCCTTGCACTTATAATATTCAATGGCAAAACAATTACAATATAAGATGGTCATTTGTTTGTAGACCTTTTATAGCTAGGAAGAAAACAATCGATTTCATATGTTGTGTTTATATGAAATCACTTATTTTAAAATTTAGCTAGAAAAACATATCAGAGTTAGGGTTACAACAATATCTAATTGACAGAGGTTCTTATTGAAAAAAGGATCCACAGAAAAAGTTCTTAAAAAAGGATTCACAGAAAGGGGTAGTGTTCTATTAGAAGTGGGATATAATTTAATGCTATAGGGTAATGCCTTAATATAACTGGGAGTTGGTTGATGTATTTGGGTGATGCTAATTATAACTTGGACATGGTCTTTAATATAACTGGCATTGCATTAATAATCATGGATATGGTATTAATATAATTAGAGTATGGTATAACATAATGTGGTTATTGCTCCTTTGAATGCTAAAGGTGTTGATCGTTTAACTCTTCAGTTGATGTATTAAGCAGCTTCCACTTCCTTTAATAGTTCATTAAGTTGATCTGTTATAATTTCCTTGAGAGGAATGGATATGTTAAGTGGTGTCGAATTCTTAATTTGTCATTTAAGTAAAATAATTCACTTTCTTATGAATACCTAGTGAGCTGCATAAGAGTTGTACTATTTCTGGAGTTGAACCATTGATAAGTTGTTCCTGACTTAAATGAGCTTGATCTTAACAAAAGGCAAGTCGTGTTAAAGGGTTTGCAACCATTCAAATTGTAATTATGTGCTAGTGTTTATTGCTATTCTCAATGTAAATCCTATTACTCCATTGGTTCCTCTATATAATGCTTAAGGGATTGATCAATCATAGCATATTATCCTTAGCGCCACATTAGGTATGATGGTTAGAAGTGTAGTCACTTCTTGTAGAAATGTCAGCCACATAAAGTCCTGATTGATTAATTCTTCACCTTGAAGTAAATTAGATGGCTACCCTTGCTTCTTGATTTAATAAAGTTGTTTCCATCTCGCTCGCACTTATGTTGTTTCATGAAGGAATTTTGTAATTCAATCATCTTGAACCATGGATTTCTTATGATATGTGTTGATTCATAGTACCACTTCGCACAATGATCGTCCTTGATTTTGGTTTTTGTGTTCATAGTTGGTTTGGTTTGCATTGGGCGGGATGTAGACACCTCCATGTTCCTCAGAGCAGTCGCCAGCCCTAAGACCTTAAATGGTTAAAATCAATGGGAACCTGGGCTTGAGCATTGCTTATGTGTCATGGAGGTCCTAACCATTGCAGGGTAGGAAGGGTGGGTAGTCTGTCTTATATTTATCTGTCGGTTGTTGTTCTTGCTTACAAAGGTTTTTATGCATCTTAGATCTCTAAGTTGTCATCGCATTGCATGCATCATGTTCATCGTCGTATGGTGACGCCAGGTCGAATGTATTTATTAACCTAGTACACGCACACACATACACACACAAAAAAAAATTGTACTTGTTATAAGAGGTTGTCACCGTAACGAGGAGGTTCGTTACATATGGTATCAGAGCCAGTTTGACCCGCGACTTGGGATTCGCTATGGATTTCGTTGACATGGTTAGATTGATTATACTGTTGTTGATCGAGTTGATTGTGTGTGTGAAGGTAATCATGGTTAGGGGATTCCGCGGAGGTAGACGATGGGGTGCTAGCGGAGGAGGCGTAACGCCTCCAGTAGAATCCACGCCTGAGGGGTCTAACCCCCAGGGAGGCGAGCAGGTTCTTGGACAGGCGCAGATCACAATTGGCGATGTCATGGGGATGATGAGATCTTTTCAGCTCATGTCTGAGGCATTGATCAGCCGATTGGACAGAGACGAGGCCAGGGCGCCGGCACCCGTTGAGGTTCTGTCGCACGCACCGGTCGTTACTGGTAGCGTTCACCGTGAACTCGAGAAGGTTAAATTTCTCAAGTTCTTTGGTGCCCCGGATGGCACCGCCGCTGAGGCATGGTTGGAGAACATGGCGATGTGCTTCGCACTTCGCGATTATACCTCCAACATGAAGGTCCGCATGGCGGTCTTCCAACTGAAGGGGAGTGCTCTACTATGGTGGAAGATGCTCCTGCCATAGCTGAACATGGTCGTTGAAGACATGTCATGGGAAATGTTCGACGAACAATTCCGATAGGAGTACCTTTCAGAGGAATTCATTGAGTGTCAGCTCAATGGGTTCAACGCATTATGACAGGGAGGTCATACGGTGCCCGAGTACGAGGCACGTTCATGGAGCTACTCCGGTATGCTCCACACCTTAACACAGAGAAACTCAAGGTCAACCGGTTCATGTTGGGCCTTAATGACAGTCTGCGAGCAAAGGTTAGGATCTTGATGCCTCAAAACTTGCACGACATTGTCCAAAAGGCCCTCATAGTAGAGGAGGAGCTTATCAGTGGGGGTCAGACTAGGACTCCAGCGAGACCCGCAGGGTAGGGTTCATCTGGTACACCGCAGCATCAGACCCTAGCGAGACATACGCTGGGATATCATGGCTTCCAGAGAGGATCCACTTTTGCTACACCCCGATGACCTTCGCCTCAGTAGCGGGCACCCTATCGGGGACCATAGCACCAGCAGCAATGTCACTCGCAACAGCAGCAGTTTAGGCCTGTTCAGCAGAACAGACCGGGGTTCCAGGCCAGTGGGCCATCGTCTTCTACTTTGGGTACCAGGACTACTGGGACGAAGAAGGGGTGTTGGACGTGTGGGGAGCCACACTACCAGCGCGACTGTCCTGTGGAGAGGACTAGGGCATCCAGATCAACCGGACCCACTATAGTGGGAGATATGGGCAAGGCCCATCGGATTCATGCAGCGATGAATAACCTCTAGGAAGAGCACCAGTTGACTGTGCCCGAGATGACGGGTACTGTCGCTGACCAGACCCTTATTATTTTTATAGACCCAGGTGCTACTGAGAGCTTAATTTATGGTGTAGCACTAAAAAGGATTAAGGTGAAGGCAGTCGAATAGGATGAGTTTAGCTTCGTAGAGATGGCTTCAGGAGCCAAACAAAAGGTTGGAGGAAAGGTTACGGGTTGCGCCCTTAACCTGGGAGAGTTTGTTACGAGGGTCAACTTGTACGTCACAATCTTAGGATCTTATGACGTCATGATTGGTATGGATTGGTTGGAATCGCATGAGGCGATACTCAACTGTAAGACAAAACGGTTGAGCTTGGTTGATGACGAAGGACAGAGACATGTGATTGTAGGACGGAACCAGGGAGTTTCCCCGAGGTTTGTCTCTTCCTTACAATTACGGAAGAGTATGCACAAGGGGTGCAAGCTTTCTGCAATCCTTGCGCTAAATGAAAAGGGAGCGACAGAAGGTCGAGAACACTTTTTGGTGGTGAAGGAGTTTTCGGACGTGTTTCCAGAGGAGTTACCTGGGATGCCGCCGAAAAGGGAATTGGAGTTTACCATAGACCTGAAACCGGGGACTGAACCAATAGCAAGAACGCCTTATCAGATGTCGACCCCGGAGTTGCAAGAGTTGAAAATGCAATTGAAGGAGTTGTTGGACCTGGGACTGATATGTCCTAGTGTGTCACTGTGGGGTGCACCTGTTATTTTCATACGAAATAAGGACGGATCATGGAGGCTCTGCACTGACTTTCGTCAACTGAATGAGGCTACGATCAAGAATCAGTATCCCTTACCAAGAATTGATGATCTGTTCGATCAAATGAAGGGTGCGATCAGGGTATCACCAGTTACGAATCAAGGAGGATGATGTCCTTAAGACCGCCTTTAAGACAATATTTGGACATTACGAGTTTACTGTTTTACCATTGGGACTAACAAATGCCCCAGGGGTATTTATGAGTTTGATGAATGGGGTGTTTCGCGAGTACTTGGACAAGTTCGTCCAAGTATTCATTGATGATATTTTGATCTACTCTCAGATGACGGAGGAGCATGATGAGCACTTGCACTTGGTACTACAATGTTTACGAGAACAAAAATTGTATGGGAAGTTGTCCAAATGCTCTTTTTATCAATTGAGGATTCACTACTTAGGGCATGTCATCTCCGGTGAAGGTATCACCGTGGATCCAGCCAAGGTTGAGGCTATTATGGAATGGCCTGCACCAACGAATGTCACAAAAGTGTGTATTTTTATGGGTTTAGCAGGATACTATCGATGGTTTGTCAAGGGATTTTCGAAGATAGCAAATCCGATCACAGAATTGCAGAAGAAAAACAAGAAGTTTGGTTGGACCGAGAAATGCGCGGAAGCATTTCAGAGGCTTAAGGAGTTGTTGACGACAACGCCGATACTAAAGGTCCCTGATATGGATGTAGACTTCTTGGTATGCACTAACACATCCAAGGAAGGATTATGCAGAGTCTTGATGCAAGACAGACGAGTGATTGCTTACATTTCGAGGAAGCTGAGAAGACATGAGGAGAACTACGGGATGCACGTTTTGGAGTTATTAGCCATCGTTTATGCCTTGAAGGTTTGGAAACACTACCTTGTTGGATGAAGATTTGAATTAAAGACTGATCATTGTGGGTTGCAACACATTTTCATGCAAAGCAACCTGAACGTGCGACAACATCATTGGTAGGAATTGCTTAGCGAGTATGACTTCGAGATTACTTACATAAAGGGAACAGTGAACCGAGTGGCGGATGCTTTGAGTCAGAGGCCACACATATTTTCGGTGTTGCCTCTTCAAACGAATCTACGTGAGAATATTCTCACTTTACAGCGTGACGATGAATGGTACAAAGAAGTCGAGGATTTTATCGGACCAAAACACAATGATGGTACCACGATATGAGGGATTTTCTTTTGATAGCGATGGGTTATTGAGGTTTAGAAGTTGGATTTACGTACTGCCAAATGACGATTTGAGGATGTTGATCCTGAACGAGGCTCATAGAGCAGTTTACATGGCTCACTCAGGAGTTATGAAGATCAGGGCAGTCCTTAAACCCTTATTCTTCTGGAGGGAATGAAGGTTGACATAGTCAACTTTATGGCTAGATGTCTAGAGTGTCAGTAGGTAAAGGCTGAACATAGACACCTGGCAGGATTACTTCAACCACATGCCATTCCGGAATTGAAATGGGAAGTTATTTCGATGGACTTTATTATTGGATTGCCACTGACAGCAAGGAGACATGACTCGATTTTTGTAGTAGTAGACACTATGATGAAGAGTGCTCACTTTATTCATGTGCGTACGTTGTATTAGGCACCTGACATAGTGAGAGTTTTCATCAGTGATATTGTGAGGCTGCATGGCATGCCTAAAAAGATTATATCCGATCGAGGATCGATGTTTACTGGATGATTTTGGACGAGTTTCCAAGAGGCCTTGGGAACCCAAATTAACTTAGTACTTGTTATCACCCAGAGATGGACGGACAGACAGAACGAACAAACCAAACCTTGGAAGACATGTTGTGCATGTATTTGATGGACCAACAAAAGCGTTGGGAGGAATTCTTGCCTCTAGTAGAGTTCGCTTACAACAACAGTTACAAGAGCACCATTAAGATGGCGCCTTTCGAGTTTCTTTATGGGCGACCGTGTTGGATGCCCTTGAGTTGGGATTGGCTTGAGGATAGGGTCTTGATGGGACCAAAAGTGATCCAAGAAATGGAAGAGCAAATGAAAACCATAAGACCAAGGATTAAAGAAGCGCAGGATTGGCAGAAGAGTTATGTCGATGCGCACCGAGTCGACCGTAGTTACGAGGTCGGCATTCAAGTCTTCTTGTGGGTTGTACCGCTAAGAGTTCGATCAAGTTTTGAAAGGGAGCTAAACTCTATCCTAGCTTCGTGGGACCTTTCGAGATTGTGGAGAGAAAGGGGCCCGTGGCCTATCCACTAGCCTTGCTTGATTCTTTGAGGCGTATGCACGATGTTTTTCATGTATCTATTCTGAGACATTATATTAGTGATCCTACACATGTGATTGACATGAGTTCATTGCAGGTATCGAACGAGGGAGCGCTCATGGCTGAGCTGGTCCACATCTTAGATCATCGCATTCGACAGTTACAACGTCGAACGGTAGATCAGGTTAAGGTCCAATGGGACAGTTATAGTCTGCACTCGGCGACCTGGGAGGATGCATATGATATGCGTCAGCAGTTTCCATTTTTGTTTGATAGATAGACTTATGATACTGTGATACTTTTATTTCAGCATATATACTGAGAAACTTTGGGACGAAGTTTAGACCAAGAGAGGGTGTATGTAACATCCCGCTCTGGCGCACTGAGAAAACTTATTATTTGAGGACACTTGCTCGCAAGTGCTCTGGACTTTTCTGATGTTAAAAAATTTATACTTGGTTATGATGCGTTATGATAGATGACATGAGGTTTTACTATTTGATGTAGACATGTGCTATTGACTCGGTTTTATTGAGTGTGCAGGGTTTTGGACCTTGATGATGCAGAGGCATCGGTGGAACCCCCTTGGACTCCGGATTGAGTCAGTGAGTGTGCTATTGGGTTGATTTATTTACTATGATATTTCATTTGATTGATGATATGATGTTGACATTTCTGACATGATTGTTTATGATGCAGGTTGACGATAGCTTGCCGACCAGACTCACATATGGAGTAAAGGGGCCACACATGATTTCCAGAGAGGTTGAGGGAGAGGTGTGGACAACAACCCTGCCACAGCCTACTAGCACTCTCGTCGTGGCTCGAACTGTAGGTTAACGATTACCTAGTTCGAGAGGATCCACGATGCCGTGACGGTAGACTACAACAGTCGCTCACGATGATTCTAAGGGGCATGCAATAAGGCGGGGGGATTATTCCTTAGAGCCCTTAGTCTCCCACAAGTTCACCTGGCGGAGTATTGACTCTAGGGGTTATAGATGTCTACCAATCAATCAAGTTGGCGAGTGGCACCCTTGGAGCACATGGTGCATCCTGAAGGGCATGTCACACAAAATAAACACAAGAAGTGAGTGGCACCCTTGGAGCATGTGGTGCATCCTGAAGGGCACGTCGCGCAAAGGAAATGAACGAGGCAAGTGGCACCCTTGGAGCACGTGGTGCATCCTGAAGGGCACGTCGCATTGATGTTGATGAAGGAAACAAACCTAAATAGACCTAAGATAATAATGCCTTAAGAAATCCTTAAACAACTTCCCTAACCCAGTGTCGGCCAGTTCAGAATCTAAGTACTAAGTCTAAAACTTTTAGGGTAAAATTTTAGTCTAACCTTAAGAACAGACCCTGGAATAAAAATAACAATTTAAACAAAAACCCACCTAAGTAATAGTTGGGTCTTCATAAAATTCTTGGGGTGATGACGAGGGTAAGATTTAAATTAAAACTAATGGTTTTAAAATTTTACAAAGAATAAATTAATTCTTAACTTGTGAAAGAACAAAAGATATTAAATAATTAATAAATGAAAACATTATCTAGTGCATTTACCTTTTTGGTTTTAAAAAAAAAGGAAGGGATTAATAAAATTAGGGAAACTAAGTAATAAAGGAAACATAGACAATTAACAAGTAATACAATTATTTAACGTGCGGGAGTATAAAAAAGTTATGAATTTAAAAATAAAATGAAAAGATTAATTAGCGCATTACCTTTTTGTTTTGTTTTTTTAAAAAAAGAGAGAGAAGGGATTAATAAAAATAGGGAAATGAGCCTTTTAATAAATTAAAGAAAATAATTTTGGAGAAGCATGGGGGATGAGTGACACTTGTAATATAGAGAATTTTTAGAGGGTTTTCATTAAAACTTAAATAAAATGTGATTTAGGGCAAGGGTGGGTCTCAAAACTCTATAAAAGAAAGGGAAGAGGGGGAAGAAGGGGGTTGTTTTTTTTTGGAGCATAACGTTACGCTGCCGAATTTGGACTGGACTGATTGCTTGTGAGGAGTTGGGATTTTCTCAGCTTGTATTGGAGTGGTAGCTCAGCCTTTCCAGGCGAGCTAGGAAGCTAGGCATACCTTCTGGATTTGTGTGGCCCCTTTGCAGCTCGGGGGGCTAAGGGGGAAGCAGAGTACCCCTAGCATTGGCTGGGAGGTACCAGTGAGGTCTCGACGGTCGGTGAGCGGGAGCGGCAAGGAGCGCATGGACTTCATCCGGAATAGGCAAACAAGCTAAGGTATGTTTTTCTGTCTTAGTTGAATGATAGATGGATGTAGAAATTGGATTAAGGATCTTACGGAACTGAATGGTTTTATACCTCGGCGTTTATCATGGTGTAATGGATGAAAATATATATGTTACCGCCCCTATTAAATAGTTAATGCAGGAAAGGAATGTTACTTCAGCATTTGATATTATTGAGATGGTTGTAGAAATTTTTCTCAGTGATTGTAATTGTGTACCGAAGTAAAGTTTGCCTCTACCGTAGGTTATTATTGATTGCATGCTGTTACTGAGGGGTCGATTCTGTTGTATTGGTCAGCCATTGATCTTGCATGGGATTTCAATAGGTTAAGGTTGTGTTAAGGCGGTTAGATCTTGCAGCTGCTGCTATTTTTACTCACCATGCCCAGCCCAGTCTCAGCCCTTTTTCCCCAAAGAGCTTGTCACACGATATGATAGGCTCGGCACTTAGTTCCATCCTCTTAGTCCGCGTAGTGCACTCCCCTGGTTCCCCGCGAACACTCTCTCTCTGGGTGCCTTGTATGGTTAACCTGTGACACATTGTGATGTACTTGGGGTTACTACACTCTCAGATAACATGTGGCTTCCTGATCGGGCTTCCTCCCCTTGCTGTCACGATGTTCTGGTTATGGACCAGAGCCCTCCTTTTATTTAAAAAAAAAAAAATTTCGCAGGCATTGTTTGTTATCACCTACTGACCATGCACTGATGGTTAACCCACGCATTTTGCACCCAATCCCATCTCTGCACTGATGTTACCCCTTCTCTACATCTCACTGTACGCTAAAAACCATTTTTACCAGACGGATCTTGATATCCTGCATGAATTTCGTTGCCGCAGCGACAATGCTTGATTTTCATGATTTTTCTTATGAAAAAATTTACATGGTCGGATGAAGATAAGGTGCCACCCTGCTATTTCTCCTTGAGTGAGGAATCTTGTTGGAAACGCGCCTACATCACCGGATTAAATTCTGGAACACGCCGGATGTTTTCCCTTCCATAGAGTATCGATAACATCGGATACTTACACATCCTTGGTGTCAGATTATTGGTCTCACTATCTACTACCTACCATACTTAAACCCCCTTTTGGTGTGTGATTTTTGGTTACCCTCGATCGGAATCACAGACTGCAGTTTCTGTATTCTCATTCTTTTATTGTTCAATAGTTATTTTCCATAAGTGTACCATTTATATCTACAGAAAAAAAAAAAAAAAATGTTTTCTCATGGTTGGCCAATTGCCCGTGTGTGAGGCTTTTAAAAATATGATTTAATGCAATGCGCTTTCACTTGTAATATTAATGGAAAAACAATTACATAGGATAATCATTTGTTTGGATAATTGTAATAGCTATGAAGAAAACAAGAAAAACAATGGATTGCATATGACCTTGCTGGTAGCTGTACTTGCTGGTGACCTTTCTTCACCTCCTTGCCCATTGCGTTTCTCTATTTATTAATGTAAAATCCAAGCTTATCAAGGAGAAAGCTATCAAATTATTCTTAGTTCAGATCCCTGCCTCTGGATTTCCGTTTCTTAAAAAAGGTGGCCTTTAAAAATGTGCTGGAAGCACTGTCCTTGCACTTATAATATTCAATGGCAAAACAATTACAATATAGGATGGTCATTTGTTTGTAGAACTTTTATAGCTAGGAAGAAAACAATGGATTGCATATGCTGTGTTTATATGAAATCATTTGTTTTAAAATTTAGCTAGAAAAACATATCAGAGTTAGGGATACAACAATATCTAATTGACAGAGGTTCTTATTGAAAAAAGGATCCATAGAAAAAGTTCTTAAAAAAGGATTCACAGAAAGAACTTTATACACAGAAAGGGGTAGTGTTGTATTAGAAGTGGGATATAATTTAATGCCATAGGGTAATTCCTTAATATAATTGGGTGTTGGTTGATGTATTTGGGTGATGATAATTATAACTTGGACATGGTCTTTAATATAATTGACATTGCATTAATAATCATGGATATGGTATTAATATAATTAGAGTATGGTATAACATAATGTGGTTATTTCTCCTTTGAATGCTAAAGGTGTTGATCGTTTAACTCTTCATTTGATGTATTAGGCAGCTTCCACTTCCTTTAATAGTTCATTAAGTTGATCTGTTATAATTTCCTTGAGAGGAATGGATATGTTAAGTGGTGTCGAATTCTTAATTTGTCATTTAAGTAAAATAATTCACTTTCTTATGAATACCTAGTGAGTTGCATAAGAGTTGTACTATTTCTGGAGTTGAACCATTGATAAGTTGTTCCTAACTTAAATGAGCTTGATCTTAACAAAAGGCAAGTCGTGTTAAAGGGTTTACAACCATTCAAATTGTAATTATGTGCTAGTGTTTATTGCTATTCTCAATGTAAATCCTATTACTCCATTGGTTCCTCTATATAATTCTTAAGGGATTGATCAATCATAGAATATTATCCTTAGCGCCACATTAGGTATGATGGTCAAAAGTGTAGTCACTTCTTGTAGAAATGTCAGCCACATAAAGTCTTGATTGATTAATTCTGCACCTTGAAGTAAATTAGATGGCTACCCTTGCTTCTTGATTTAATAAATTTGTTTCCATCTCGCTCGCACTTATGTCGTTTCATGAAGGAATTTCGTAATTCAATCTTCTTGCACAATGGATTTCTTATGATATGTGTTGATTCATAGTACCACTTTGCACAATGATCATCCTTGATTTTGGTTTTTGTGTTCATAGTTGGTCTGGTTTTCTTTGGGCGGGATGTAGACACCTCCATGTTCCTCAGAACAGTCGCCATCCCTGAGACCTTAAATGGTTAAAATCAATGGGAATCTAGGCTTGAGCATTGCTTATGTGTCGTGGAGGTCCTAACCATTGCAGGGTAGGAAGGGTGGGTAGTCTGTCTTATATTTATCTGTCAGTTGTCGTTCTTGCTTACAGAGGTTTTTATGCATCTTAGATCTCTAAGTTGTCATCGCATTGCATGCATCATGTTCATCGTCGTATGGTGACATCAGGTCGAATGTATTTATTAACCTAGTACACATGCACACATACACACAAAAAAAAATTTTGCACTTGTTATAAGAGGTTGTCGCCGTAACGAGGAGGTTCGTTACAGGTCTGCTCCGAAATGGTGAACCTGGGAGTACTTCTTGAATCCCTGTTGTTTGTGGATATCACAACCTCTTGGAAGGTGACCCGTACTGCTCCAACTTCCCTTTCTCTAGCAGTTAAATTCTCCAAAACATGATTAACCAGCAAGCAGTTGTCCCGAATCATTTCTAGCTTGGTGAGTAAATTTCGTTGGGCCGTAGAGACTTTGCTCCAAATCTCCATCGCTTGGGACAGGAACATCCCGATATTTATCACTTTACTTTTGTCGATTTCCACCCTAGCCTCTAGTTGTTCGATAAAATATTTTTGCTGGATCTCTTGCGTCTGACCATCCCAAACCACCAGCTATGCTTGTTCGAGCTTAGTCTTGAGCAGCTCTATCTCACTTTTATCAGCCAACCTTGCTTTCTCTATTCCTACACTCTCCTGATCTTTGGAAGCCTCCACTGATGTGGCTAGTCTGGCTTCCAGGGTTTTGATGAGACGATTTTTTCATTTTAGCTAGTTTTTCAAAACCCCGACTGAAAATTGGTTCACTGTGGCATATGCCCCTAATGTCCCGGCTATTTTTGTGGTGAACTGTTCATTCTTCTTGTCCTTCCCATCAATCATAACTTTGTATTTCTTGACTGACGACTCTCCTTCCTGATAGAATTCTCTCTTTACCACTGCCTTTCTCTTCTTATCGAAGAAGAACTCATTTGGAGGGAGCTCTTCCACCCTTATAGGCGTCAATTCTTCATTGAAGATCCACCCTACATCAATATTTCCCCGAGTTGACTGCAAGGGAGTAACCGATGTGATAGGTTCTCCGATTTGCTTTGCTGATTGTCCCAGAGTAGTAAACAAACTCTACTTCTTTGGTGGGTTGGGAGTCTTTATCTCTTCTTTCAGACTCTTAGTTTGTTCTCCCTTGTCCTGGTGTTTTTCTTGACCAGGAGTCGCATCCTTGGAGCCTTCGGCATCTTTTTGTTTCACCTCTGTTGTACTTGGATTCTCACCCCGTAATACTGCGGGAAGATAACTGCGTCGATGTTCTTGGAATTTCAGAACATCGGCCCTCTCTTCAGGTGCCAAGGTTTGTATCCGAGCTAAAATCTCGGCATAAGATCTTGCACCTTGGAAAATGTCATCCGAGGGCGAATTTTCATGTTCAAATCTCTTGAGTCCATAACTGGACAAATGATTACTCACGACCCTTTGCGGATCGTGCTTCTTGTATTCAATAAGGACCAACTTTAGGTCTTCCAGGGCTGCTGCCTCATCTTTAGCATGCCCAAAATCTAACAAAGAATATGAATTTAAATGAACAGGAAAAGGTGGCCATACCTTTTTTGAGTATCCCTTAAGCTCCTTGCTTATACCACCGATTACTGTTTGTCTAGCAACCTCACGACAAGCCAAATTGTCGGGAATGAATAATGGCAATGGATGTGGGGGAACAGAAGCCCCAAAAACTCTGAGATATGAGAATTCAACTTCTACATACCAGTCAACTATGCTTCCCAAATTCGTCTCTATACTGTCTGAGATCTTGGGTGGCGGGTGACCAAAAATAGTGACATGCAGAGGTACCATCACCCAGTTGAAGATTTCATATACAAAATCTGCCACTTTGTTTTCCCATAACTTCGAATGATAGACGTGGATGGGCTCGGCCTTTGCTGGAGTCCAACTCTAGCTCATTAAGGGAAATGGTGTTAGAAATCACACGACATCCATAATGTATGCAGACATAAAAATTGAAGAAATCTTTCCGCTCTCTTTCTGCACCTGACACTCTATAATCCGAATGGTCAAGCTATCAGACAACATTTTCACCCTGTTGAAGGAAAAACCTTCGACGACTCGAAATATTAGAGGCACCCATTGAAGAAAGAAATGTGAGGTGTCCTCTCTCCCGTATAATCTGCGTGTCATCATAGCTACATACTTGAACTGTGGTTCCAAGGAAGCTATTGAATATATACCATGACTGTCTGCCCTGAACTTTGCAGGGTGCGAAACCCAATCTCTTATTAAGCTAGACATGGTCTTGTCATACTGCACACATTCCTTTTGTTTGAACTCTTCCTAGAATTTGGCACAATATATAAGGTCGGACGCTGTGGGAAACTTGTACATAGCTTGCAGGTGTTCAGGTCTGAAAGTCCTGATGGTGACCTTCTGCTCATTCCTGATGGTTCTGGTTGGTATGTCCACATGGTCTAATGCCCATCAAACCATATCATAGTAGGAGAGCAGTCTTGGCCTAGCTGCTAGTTTATGCATTCCCGATTGAATGACGATCTTATATTTAGTGGTTATGTCGCCTTTTTCATTGTCGCTGGAATCATCAGAATAATCCACTAATTCGACCTGCAGAACATCGGAAACGAACGACCAGTTCAGGACAGAGTCGACACTTCGAGGTGAAGTATCAGTGACGTTGTTCGAACCTTATTCCTGAACCTCAGCGCTAGCTTTGGATTCTTTTCGTGGGGCCATGACAGGAGATACTGCTTTAGCTCTTCTGCAATAAAAATATGTATACATACAAAAGTTAGTTCGCTACGAAAGTGTGCTCTGCGTAATATAGAAATGAATTTGTTATACCAAATAATAGCTCTATATATTTGAAAACTCGGTACTTTTTAGAGAAGATCTGTCAAATCATGTTTAGAAATAAATTTATCAATAAAAACCCGATCTTTATTTATCGATTCACCTTATTTCTAATTAATGCCATAAATTTTGGCGGTTCAAAAAGTCAATTGGCGTAAGGAAGGATTAATACTGCTTTGTAAACTGTGCAAGCATCAAAACACGGGAGATATTGATTTAACTTAATTAATCCAATTTTACCAAAGTTAATTAACCTTTCGGTACTCGTCGTATCGTGAACTTTTGCTTTAACCCTTTGAACCTCTAACCCCCGAAACTACGATGATTGATTTTGGTTAATAAAAACATAATTGTGATTAGGCACTTAATTAATTACGTAATTATTTATATTCTCCATATCGTGACTCGGAGCTTCGAAGGTAAGTTTTCGGGAAATTTGCATGCCGAGCTGCGAAACCGCGAGATCGCGATAAAACGTTTTAATTAAAAGGGAAGATAAACTCGGATTAAGTGCTTAATTAATTATGTTCGTAACTTTATCGTGACTTCGCGACTCAGGCTTAGACAATGTAGTTTTTTGGAAGAGAATGCGTCGAGTGGTGAATTGCCGACGAAACATAACCATGGCTTAGTTTTTCCTTTAACTTTGACACGGGTTACTAAAATACAGACCTCATAGTTTCGGCTATCGGGGATACGATAATGAGATTTTTGGACTTAGTGAACACCGAAGTGTGAAAACCTGATAATGTTTAATCGTGATTTAGGAAAACTTTACTCCCGTCACTGACCTAGGGTAAAATTTTAAAGCGATTTCACTGTTTCGTCGCTTGGGACTTGTGAACTACGTGATTTATAGCATCCAACATGCAAAATCCCGAGGTAGAACAAAAGGGGGAGAATTTTTTGCCGAAAAGTAGAACCCACCTCGAGAGTACAATAATCATCGCTGCTGCATGATAAGACTTTAGAGATTTTGAAATCACAGACGGAAAATACGAAAACCATCTTTCAATTTCGAGCATTAAGACATGAATTTCAAGATGGGCTAGAGAAACAAAGGTGGCTCCAACATAGGCTCCAACTAGGGATCTCGTTTTCTTGCAAGACGGGAAGAACAGTAGACCATGTGCCGATATTGGGTAAATGGAGTCAATAGTTTCAATCAGGCGAAAAGGTTCTTGAGAACAGAGTACTGAAGGGGAAAGAGACTTCGTTTTTTACCTTGAAAAGATTTTCAAACTCAGATACTCTTTTTAAACTTAGTTTTAGTCCCTTTCACAACTTTCCCTTTCCCGTCACTAAAATTAGGTCTTCCTTAAGAAGATCAAAACCGTCCTAGGAGACCCAACAGATCTTGTGGCTATCAGCTTGCATCAAAAGAAGAAGATTATATGTTTTTGAATCGGGAAGCCCCGTCTGAACTGGGGATGTGGATCAGGTTTTAGAAAGAATTGGTTACCAGAGTAGAGTTATATTCATGTATAACAACCTTATAGATATCTCAGATATTGCTTCACTGCCAGTGAGCCTATTCAGTACCCTGGTGAAGTTATCTGGCCCCTTTGACTGAATTTCCTTTCACCACTTCATAATATATTTGTGCATTTAAATGTTGAGACGAGGGCAATCATTTTTGAATTTCCTTTCATCATCTCTTGGACTAGATGGGGGAAATCATTTCTGAATTTCCTTTCACCACCTATCTTATAATTTTCTTTTTAGAGCGCGAAGATGGGGGCAATCAGTTTGTATTAGGGCTCATATCTGTGCAATATTTTTCATTATAGGTCTGTCAACTTACTTTGATTACTTAGTACCAACCTTCCCTTGACCCTCACAACACCTTTGTTCTCAGGGGAAAAAGGGAAAAATAACTTTCTTAGGGCATTCTATTTAAGCAAGCCTCAATCCTCCGATATTTTTGAAAAAACTAGGAAAGTTAGGATCACTTTAAGCATCTCTTTGCTTAGCAGGGGATCGAGGAGCTGTGAAGACCCGTCTTCTTTTCACAATCTGCTTTGAAGCTCACGAGGTTGAACGAAAACTCTTATCCCTTCTTATGCGAAACGGAAAGATACTGACCTTTTTTTTTCTTTTTTTTTAAAAAAGGTAAAATCGTCGATAAAAAAGGGTGACAGGCAGTGACTTACGGACTGAAAATACAGAGGTCAAAAATTCAAAACTGACTCTTGAAGATCTTTTTCGAGGGTAATTTACTTTGACTGACTGCTTTTAATTTAAGTGAATCGTTTAATTTGTCTTAATTTTTCATAGACGATTAAACAAAGAAACAACTCTGTTATTTATCAGTTCAACCGATATTGTTGTTTGAATGAGGTTACCTCGATTTTCTTTAATAGTCCTTTGGAACATGTTCTTTAGGAAATCTCATATATACCTTTTCGTTTCAATTTCTTTGCACAATATCAAATATCTTGGGTATCACCTGTTTAAGCTGATTTATTTCTGACATCAACTTTCGGTTTACTTCTCCCGCTGGTTTTGTGTGCAGCTGGAATCCTGTAAGAGGCAAATACGAAGATTATCGGGGCTATCCGAAAGGTGTCAAAAGTTCATGAAAGAAAGAATAAAATCAAAATAAATTCTTAAATGAAAAATACATATATGTATACAATATATATATATATATAAGTATACAAAAATTTATATATATATATATATATATATATATATTTGGCGATTGTTATGTCATATAATGCTTCAGATAACGCCCATTGACAGGGACGTTGAGGATTTCACCGTCTATATTTTCCAGTAGGAAAGAATTTTTTCCTTCCAGAGCCGAGACTCTGAATGGCCCATACCAGAGGTGGTCAAATTTACCATGTTTTGATACTTCTTCCTTTCTTGCATCCCACCTTAATACTAAATCACCTGGGAGAAAATCTTTGTCCTTTTCCCTATAGTCGAATAATACCTTCATGTCATCTTGGTACTTCTACAACTTTTCGTCTACTTCGACCCTATGTTGTTGAACCTCGATCAGTTGATTTATCCTCCTGGTGACATGATTGGGTTATTCATTTTGATCTTGCCATAACTTCATCACTAGAAGTGCTAGGTTTATAGGTAACACAACATCTATCCCATATACCATCTGAAAACATGAAATGTCGATTGACCTTTTTGTGCTTATGTGATTCACCCACAATGCATATTTTAGGTGCACATGCCAAGACCTTTTATTTTCATCCAATACTTTCTTGATTATATTTACCAGGCTCTTGTTAGATGACTCGGCCAATCCATTTCCCTGGGGGTAATATGTTGTGGAATGGCCAAGAACAATGTTATACTTCTGACAAAAGCTGATCATAGCCATGGATTTAAAGGCTTGGGCGTTGTCTGTAATTATCCGTTGGGGGCAACCAAATCTTGACAAAATATTGTCTTCTAAGAAATCGATTACCACTGAGTCTGTTGCCCTTTTGGTTGGAATGGCTTCCACCCATTTAGTAAAATAATCTGTTTCGGTTAAGATCCACTTGTTTTGAGCACTGGAATGGGGATTAATATCGCCTATCATGATCCAGGTGGATATTGGTGGCCACCCACCTTCTCCAACTGGCCCAAAACATGTTTCTGGCAATTTTGGTAATTTACTATTTTTAGCAGTTTTAACTTCCGGGGCCATTTTGAGGCCCTAAACGATGTTTTTTGGGAAAA